>DWLS01005038.1:0-13187 GCA_018246255.1 Pachliopta kotzebuea | reverse complement strand
AATTCAAAATGTATTGCGACCACAAAGCGAATACCAACATCCTACAACTTACACAATTTTATAAACATACATAATAAGTTTTTTACTTCATAGGTACTTTTATAAATAATGTATATGTTTTGATATTATAAGATATTATGATGTAAGTATAGGTACTATCAGTGTATGTGTTGAGATCCATTATCGTGGACCCCCATTTTCATTTCATGGACCTCCAAATTTCTTTTCGCTGACGTAGACCCCTTGCAGGTTGTAATAGACCTCTGGGGCTCGATATAGACCACTTTGGGAAACACTGTTCTAAAACTACTTTCACTTGACCTAGGAGCTTTTTCTACACACTCTCGTCTACGTGTATATACGTTTACTACAGAAATTTCTAATTCACGCAGGTCTATTTAAAATTGAAAAAGACCACAAGAGGTCTACGTGAGAAATAAGTTTGGGATCCTCTTGTCTAGGCAGTGCAATAAGGCGCAAACAATACAAAGATCAGATTGAAATCAAAGATGCGAAGACTTCGTCCCTATGGGCACGTGAGCTTTACCATCAAGTGGATATGCTCGTATCGCTGTTAGCTTAAATTGTTTCATCCAAATCGGTAACAATTTACGTCGCCATACCATATCTCCGGGTTCCTGTTCGCGCTGCAATAAGCTCCCAATCCAATAAAGCAACAATCCGCACCGACGCTGCGGCGGCTGCGGCCGCAGCGACCTCGCAGCATATGCAAACTTTACAGCTGCAGACGATCCACAAGCCTGCGTGCAGCATGCTGAATACAACCTAATAGCTTGGCAGTAAGGTTCAGATTCCCCTGGACAGCGTCACTGCTAGCTCAATGTTTTACGACGTCTCACTGCGTGTACTGCGAAAGCGACAATATTGTAGCTATGATCGCTCTCGATAACCCCTATAATTTATCCGGCTGTAACATCAGTGATATATAAAAACATCATAAAGCGATGCCGATCGTAAACCGAACCCGGGACCGTAAACCCCGGCATCGATATAAACCCGTCGCCGCGGTGGCCTTTGTTTATTGTTCACCGACACCGACATCGACATCGACATCGACATCGACTGCGATCCTATGTCGATTCACTGCGAGAGGATGGGCCGTAAAACCTATCCAGCTCCTACTTCCACGTTCCTTAACACGCTTAGCGGTAACTTACATATAACTTATTTGGGTTGTATGAAAATATTCAATAATTTCATTTCATATATACGTATATATAGTTTCTCTCAAATTTAGGATTACTTTCCGTAAATACGACGTATGATCTTGCAAAATTTCCCTCACAGTTTCTTTTTAAGAAAATGGATGTATGGATACTTTTAACTATCTCTGAAAGTGAACTTGAAAAAAAAAATATTTTCACAGTTTCAATTTTAATAAAAGCTTTAATAAAGCCTCAGATAAAAATTTGAGACTTTTTAACCTTTTTATTACTTACCAATACTTACGCATTATATACATAAAAGAATATATAAAAATACAGGCATTATACTTTAAAACTAGATTTTTCTATCAAATTCCATATTAAGTTAATGTTCCCGTTAAATATTTAGTGCAGCAGTATATTTGTAATGTGATGAAATATTATTTAGCTGATATTTGTCAGCCGTAAGTATGTGCAGTCACACGTGATTATGATGGTAAGTGGAGTACTACTGCATGATAGTAACAAGCACCAGTCTAGAATAAATCTTTTCTCTGTGTCAAGTAAGGTCTAAATCACATTGATCTCTGAGTTCTATCTAAAAATTTGTTTGTAAAAGGCACGTTACATTTCTCTTATGTGTAAAAGTCCCTATAAAATCTAAATACGGGGTTCCGGGTTCATTATCTCATATCAGCCGAGAGTCGAACCCATTTTATTAACCAATAACCTGGTTAAATAACTCGTTGAGTAAAAAAACCGCATGCGGTCCGTGGATAGGGAGTAAAATAGAGAAAACATCACAACACATCCGTTAGGCTTTCGTCCACACCCAAACAGACTCAGCTATAGCCTTCGATGGGAGACGTCTACGCCGCCGCTTCCCCGTCTCTCCCCCCTCCCTCCCGCCTAGCCCGGCCGGCGCCTATCAAGGTTGTCTAGTAATACATAAGGTTAAGGACTGGCTAGGGCATTTTCAGCTCGATTTTGCAAGTCTACATTTTGAGTTCTTACTTCCAATATATTAAAAAAAATATCATAAATTATGTTACATCTCTGTCTATCGTTGATTTTATTTTATAATCTACCAACACTTGACTTCACGTGGTGTTACGCAAGCTGAAATTAATTCAGCTTTCACATGTAGAAAACCGCGCTACGTCGATTTTGTTATAATTTACATTATACTCTCCTCCAAATTGGGCCAGCGTGGTAGTGGACCAGGGAAAAGTTCAGCTTTCATCAACTCTCTATATTCCTACTCTTAAAATTGAAGAAGGAACATCCATATCAGGAGATGAGGATAGCTGTGTATCAGCAGTGGAACCGTTATTGGCTACCGTCTTAAAATTAAATTTGGTCGATGGTACAATAGTTGTTTATAAACGACTGAATTGATTTCATTCGTAGCACTTTTTTTATCGACTCTTATAAGGAAAACGTCGAGATACATAAAACAGTACACGCCAAAATGAATGTACCATGTCAATTGGTTTTCTCACGATGTTTTCATTCACCGGAAACACAAGTAGTGCGCGAAACCATTACCACTGTAATGCTATCATCGCTCGTCACTTTATTGTATAGAAATCTAAGTAACTGAACAACAAAACTTACGCACTAAACATGTAAAAGTAGTAAACTTGATTTATTCCGCAATATCTCCACCTCCTCAAGTTTCGCACTTAACCCAGTATCCGCGGCGTCTCCACTTAGCGCTAAAGTGATAAAAGGGTGAGTGCTTAGACAGGCGAGGTCCCGTCGGCCCGCCGTCTAGGTCACCGGTCAGATGCTTATCAATGTCTCTTATCGATCAAATCTAGTCTCGCAGTATCCTGGACGGCTCTGGCGAGGGCTGGTATACCTAACTAGGAAACTACGATGTTCGACCCGTGAAATATTTAAGTATTTATTCGTCTTGTTTTATACCAAATAACCTGGAATTTCTATTTAGTACCTCTTTAAAAACACTAAACATTTATTTGGTAGTTTCTCTGAAAGTTTAATAGTTAAAGAAGTTGAAGTTTAAGAGTTAATGAAACTGTTTGTATGAAAGTAATCGATGGTGACAACAAGACTGCCATTTGTTACAGTTCATGGTATTTTCGGTTCAACTAGTGGTGTGTAAAAAACAATATATATGTAATAGAAATATATACATATGTAAATACAGGAGCTGTCTGCCTGTCGGGTACAACAAGTAATAAACAAATTTGTTTACTTTTGTAAACACGTAAAGTTCAAAGCCTTGACCTCGTCGCACGGTTGTCGCGCTGTGTAACATATTACACATAATATTATTATTTTTTAACTGAAAAAAGTCCGTACAGATGCAGTTAGGTGATAACTACGATAGTCAATTTATAATTCAATAGGTATTTGGTTTTTTATAAAACTTTTAGTATGTGTAACCTCGGCTTCAATCGATGTTAAGTGACAGTTGAGGTCGAATACGAGGAAACGTATTAGGCCAGTGTATTCTGGGGTGTTCTATGTAACCAGGCGGATTCTTAAAAACCTTATTATCAACTAAACTCCACTAGGATCTTCGGTGTTAAATGGTAAGCGGTTAGCCGCTGTCCCACAATTAGTAGTTTTATTTCAGTTTTCCGGCTAGATCTTCACTGTAATTTCAAAGTGCAGGTTTGGAAAATTGCTATTTCGAAACTACAGGCATCACCCGTCCTTTTACTTTTGTTCAATCCTGTTACATACATATAAACTTACAAAAGCAATACTATTATGTACTAAGTACGTGTAATTAAGTTATTTAATAAAAAAATTAAAGGTATTAAGTTACTTAAAAGTATTCTATTTGAAATTTAACGCGTTTTTATTACTATGACAGTATTATTTATAATATATAACAAAAACATATAGAAACAGGTGGGATGAAAATCATCGTTTAGATTTACAAAATACCCGGTAAAAACACCGGAAGTAATCGGTTAGTGGCATTTACATAAATGTTTACGACAACGGACCCAGTCGGAGGGTGCAGTGCTCGCGGGGGGTCGCCGCCTTCGTGAAGTACTTGTCACAACATAACAATAGATTACATGATAAGGGAAATAAATGTTCACTTTATATCCAAGCAAACGGCGTTCATACACACCGGATGTACTGTAAGTGATGCTAAAGAACGAATTGAAACTTAGCAGGTGTAAGTTATGATAGATTAAATTTTAACGTAACTTAATTACAATAAGTAGACTAATTACGTTGTACTTTAATTAATAAACAATTCTAATAAAATTCTGATGTATTTACCGAATTTATTGCGACTAAGGACAATATTATAATATTTACTTAATAACCACTAAGTAAGGAGGAAATGAAATAACAACTTTTGTTACTTAATTACGAGCTGGTTGCGTCCGCCCGGCGCGGGGAGCCGGAGGTACGTCGAAGGTCGGCCGGTGACCTCAAGTTAACGTACCTCGTGTCAATATTAATGGGGGAATTATTCCCTGTTATCATTCCGCCACTCCGGGACCTTACACGTGCCACCACTACACATTTAGTGACCTCCAGCTATGGTTTAGGTATCCGCTATGCATCCACTACGGCTGCCAAAAAAAATTAGTTTTAACTTTCGATACAAAATTAGTAATACTTTAAGTTACAGGATTAGTTATTTAAGTTCTATTCTTCAAACAAGTAAATAAACATTTTGGTTTGATTGTTAATATTTCATTTAGTGATCAATTTTATGTCGGAGCTTTTCATGTAGCCGGAGTGATGAGTTTCTATAGAAGGTATTAAAATTTGCTATTTTATTCTGTGAGTAGGTGGGAAGGAGGTTTATTTCTGCAGTTTTGTCCATTTGTATGATACATATCACATTTGTAATCATAGACTTTCAAATTTAAAGACACAACTGCTCTACTTGTTACTTAATAAGAAAAAAGAACCTCTACATTTAATAAATCTGGAAGTTTCTCTTTCCATATTGAGGTTTTTGTATATTAGTATTTGTTAGTTTAGAGGTCAAGCATGAACATTATCTTTAACCTAAGCATACCTGTTGTTACAGGACCCATCAAAGAACTATTTTTGAGATTAAGTTATTACTTATATTATTGTGTTCCGATATAAAAAGAGTAGCAACTAGTAAAATTAATACAGTGGGATGTAGTGCAGTGTATACTATTCTTACATACCTTCGCAGAAATTTGCAGATAATACAAAATTTTAGAATATTTGTAGTATATCTTTTAATGCTGATACTGAGCTAAGTAAAGCTAAGTTGTAAATAGTTCACGACTTCATTATTAGATAGTTTGCCCTAAATATTAGATCAGCCAAAAAGCTCCCGATGACAAATCATGTATCAACTCGCCCACGCTTTTAATTTGATTGGGTCAACTTCAGAAAAAATCTTACCGATACTAGTTCACAAAATATATAAGGATGTTCCACATAATCTTACTGTTACCAGTAATTTAATAAAAAATATATTAAATGTACAAATCCTTTCGAAAGTCCAGTATATAAAAAACGCCTATATAACATTGAAGTTACGGTTGAGATATTACTTCGAATTCTATGAGATGTCTCGTTAGCACAGTTATTATACTGCACCTCGGTAATGTTGTATATCACTGCTTGAACACATAAATAAATTGCTATTGTTTTTGTTAATTTCTATAGATATACAATGTAAAATAACATACAGAAAAATCTAATTTCTTAAATATATTGGATCTGTCGTAAGGAGCGACGAAGTGATGTCAATTGCCATTACTACCTGTCAATAGTATTAAAGCAACTTTGTATTAATATTGAAAACTTTATGTTTAACTTAATTCCTTGACTTAGCAACTTTGACGAGATATGATATGACTTATGAACAGAAATCCATTATAAGTTAGTGCGCCGGCTGATCAATCTTTATGGGCGACAGAACCGGTCGCGTCGCCGGCGACCTATTGCAGTGTCTGTATCCGATGATAACCCCTCCAAATCGGTATTTCCATGAAAGTCCTGGATATGTGAAGAATGGAACTGTTCACCGGCGTCAGTATCCCCATCACATTACAGCAGGAATGACCTACAAAGTAAACCAAAGTTTAATTATACGCAAGGTCTTCTATATCTGTTTTTTCAAATAATATCGACTTACAGTTAAACAAAGCTTATTTTTAAGTTAAAATTATGTAATGATATGTTTCGTTTATTATTAGAAGATACCACGAGTGTATAAGAAATTGATGTGGGAAATTATCAGAGACTCCTGTCTATGAAAACAGAAATTAGCTTTACTAGACTACCTGCCTTTCTAGGACGCATAAGAACGTTGTAGACGGTACTCTATCTCCTCAGGATTTTCATTATATATACAGGAAACGATATCCTTTTTTTATTCCATGAGACAAACAAGACAATCACTTGATGGTAAGTGATATACATGCACATGGTGGTCAGTATACACAGCTCATTATTACAGTCATCGCCTGAGTTATGTGTTAAGTCTCGTTACTCCAGTAATTTAACTAGCATACAGCATCCTTCAAACTACAACATAGTAATTCATTTTTATGCAAAAGAAAATTACATAGTTTTTTTCCTTACTTAGATTACTTAAAACTGATAAGGTTTGTATGAAATCTGCACATTCTCGTGAATACAAATAGGAGGTATTTTTAACAAAACTAATGTTTAAGTAATATAAAAATTTGTGTACAATTATATACCCACTTA
The DNA here is from genome assembly GCA_018246255.1 of Pachliopta kotzebuea. NCBI lineage: Eukaryota > Metazoa > Arthropoda > Insecta > Lepidoptera > Papilionidae > Pachliopta > Pachliopta kotzebuea. Next base: position 6,318 of record DWLS01005038.1, on the reverse strand, counting down.
ATGAGTTGAGTACTGTTAAAGCAAAAACCTTTTATTTTATGTAATTAATTACCATTATCGCTGTAAAAAACAACGTTTGAACATTACTATTTAGCGGAAGAAGTAGGAGCTGCGATGGTACATAGACGGTCTGTAGCAACAAAGACCTACTACTTCCTATATCCTTCACGTCGGCTATCCTTATTGTCTACACTACTTGTCCCTGCTGTCCTAACGTAGCTGAAAACAAGTGTAGTCTTTATCCATTAAAGTTGCGAGACAAAATAAGTTGTGTAATATTGTTAAGGGTATATAATCCGCAAAGAATCGGGACCGGCCATTAAGGTCTACTTTGGTAAGTTCATTTGATATCGGCTATAAATAACCTCCTTTGGAAACCCTCAGCACATAATAAAGTTCCTCCGATTAGGTTGATAATACAAAAGTTGTTCCCGGCCCGCTGCCCATCCATTCTAAAGAAACTCTCCCTTTTATGTAACCAACATATTTTTTTATGTAAACAGTATATTGGGATTAAGTTAATTGTTAAGCGCGCGGTCCGCGAAACTTAGTTAGTTTTCAGATTTGAAAATCGTCCCGAAAGGAATTATATTGTGGTGGAAAATACTTGTTATTATGGTTTTTCAATCACTTAAAATATACTTTACTTAAGTTTAATTATTTAAATGAGAATGCATACGAAAATTCTATAATGTGCTTACTTATAATACTTTGGTGGTAAACCTTTAACAAACGCGTCATATGAGATGGTGGATCTCCGATATGAAGACACGTTAATTAAGCGGGTTAAAAACCCTTTTTTTTTAGTTCGAAAGGGAAGAAGACATACATACAAAAACATTGGTGAGAGAGTACAAAGGTGAGCTTAACCTCAGAAGGTAATGATCTTTAAAAAGATGCCTTGCCTTCTGGGAGAAGTCAAGGTTATGTGGAGATTTTTACCCACCATAACCGCCTCGGTGATCGTCCTCAGCCTTTGAAAAGGTGGATTCTTATCGTATTACCATACATCCTTGGAGTCGATAGAGCATAAGCACCAAATTGCTTATATAAGATCGAAAGTAACTTTGATATATTTTGAACTGAACTCAACTTTTGCTTTCCTAAAAAAAAGTTACCTTTAACAGACTCGTTATAATGTTAATGATACTTTGTTATATCAGAATAGATCCCCGGATTCCTCCCTCCCACTGACCCACCGTGCCCCAGTTAAAAACCCTTAACTTGTGAGTGGGGGGTGAATAATGCCCGCAGCGGAGTGTATGCGGAAGCGTCGTCATGAATTGGAAACAATAGTTCAGCTACAGAACTACAGGCAAGGTACATCCACCTGTCAAGCGGCATGATATACGACCTCCGCCCTCACCCTCACCCTCACCCCGATAGGGGCTGAAGAGAGGAGGGATTCATTTTTTCCGCTTTATTTATGAATCTAATTTATCCAAAGGAAGGTGAGGAAAGAGTTCATCAAACGATGCTTATGTTATCGCTATTTCTTTTGGCCTGTTCATTTCTGGTAAGAGACCTGCTGATGTGGTGGTAAGTGATACACCAAGCTCCAGCTGTGTGATGCTGATCAAGAAGTCGAAATTTGTTCCATATCCATGCTTAATTTGGTTATAACACGACCATACATGTTTAGACTCTTCTAGAACCTATGATATGTAATCTACAATAATTACTTAATCATATTATCCTCTAGAAAATTCTATTAGCTAATATAAAGACTACAGTGAACCTTGTAATCAACAAGCCCTAACTCTTCTTCAGTCGATTTACATCCACTCCTAGAAATATGCTTCCCCCAAAATAATGGACATGTGATAAAGAGGGCCGGACCCTCATCAAAAATAAGTCAAACATGTCATACATATAGAGACATATTGTAAATGTATAGTACATAATACCACAGATATCATATTTTATGAACGGTCGCCTACACCGATAATAAAATATCGCAACTGTGTTATAGTTCACCGGAAGTGACAACGGAATTTCAAAAGCTCTATATCTATCAAAATGAAATTTATAACATTAATAAAACACAAACAAATATCTTTACTATTGCTTTTTAATTTTTATGATCATATAAATATATAGTATATATTATATTTGTTGTATGTCACGTCCAGTAGAGAGGATGTCCGTGTGCGTAGCTTGTTCTCTATCTAAATATATTTTAAGTCAATATCCGGATGGTTTGCGTGGGCCTACGGGCAGTATATATCAAAGGCCCCTGGAGGGCCATCCATCAGTCACTTGGCCACCCTCATCGGAGGCAGACGCGAAATTAAGTTCAAGTTTAAACTTACTTAAATAATTTGTGGTACATTAGAGGAACAGTTTGGTATACCAAGGGTAAGTTTGCAAAACAGAAATTATTTTGCATAAAATTTTCTAAAGATACACAAATAATTTCAACCAAGACTCCATAAAGAGGAATGGTTAAAATTTAACACGTGTTTCTGTAACATCTTGGTGATTGTGAACGACTTCGTTTAAAATATTCGCGTTAGTAAACAGTTATTACTGTTACTCGACAGCACCACATTACGCTCGACGCGTTAAGCCTCGTTACCGCAGTAATTTCACTAGCATACAGCACCCCTCAAACCGAAACACAGTAATATTTACACAGTACTGTTCAGCGGCAATAGGAGCTACGGTGGTCTATAACAAGAGAGACCTACCACCAGTATACTGCTCCAGAAACAAGGACATCAGATGTTAATCCTCAGCCATGTCATGGAGTCAGGTCTTCTAAAAAATATCGATCAGTTCAAAAATTAAACCTACACTTGGTGCTCGGGTTACACACGCAGCTTCCCCTTAAACGTCATCACTCATTTTACTCCGAGCTTGAAAAGTTAATGAGGTAATTAGACCTTCCCCCTGGTACAGGAAATGATGCGGTGAGACATTGGAGAGAGCTCTCCCCCTCTCTCCCTCCTACAGACCGCAGGATATTTGCGGCTCACAGAAGTGGGTCAGAGCCTCCGGTGAGGGAGCTTTTACATTGTAACGAATAATAAAACTACAGCGTTATTACCGGGAGGGGGTGAGAGGGGGTGGGTCGGGGGAGCAAGTGCCTTCCACACTATTTCGCATTTGATTGCTCCGGCTAATAATTTTCGGAAATTTTGAGTTATCTCCATTACGCTGCAAGGGTTCGCGCTGCCAAATCATCCCCTTGATAAACATCTTATTTACTTCTTCGTTATAAGGAAGAAGTTGTTATATTTTTATACTTAAAAAAAGGAAAATTAAAGGGAATGTAATATATATAAAATTAAAAAAAACATTACAATAATCAGCCGCTTTTAACCATGATTCAAAGTCATCAAACATACTTTATGTTGTAGGTTTGATTTACATACAAAAAGCTTCGGTGCAGGCAATTAGATAGTATCTATTTTCTGTTCCTATCATTTGAAAGTTAATTACTTAGTATCAGGATTAAGCTATCCATTACCGGCTACTATCGAATTCTGTGTTACTTTAGATATATTGCCAGAAGACAATCAGATAATTTGGATATACTTATCGTAGTAGGAAAGATCGAGGGCAAAAGGTCACAGGGTCGAATTCCTGCCCACTGGTCCGACTGAGATGATGTTTCGCTGAATACGATTCAGGACGAACGACTTCCAGTCATGTAGTGTACGAAAGAAAGAAGAAACTTACTCCTTTTTATTTCCGCGGTAAAGAAGTTAGTGTGCAAATATAACGGAGATCCAAGCTATAGATCTTGAAATGCTTAAAGTCCTAACGCTGTGTTGTGCAAACAAGCGTCGCAACTGGAACCCCAATGTTATTGATTAAATCACTTATTATCAGGTGAAAGTTTAACTCATTCCGACATCTAATATAGGAAGAAAAAATAAGGTTTGACATAATGAAGCCTTGATTAAGAGAAGATTTAAAGCGCCGGGAAACACATTTCCTCCGCCCGGGGATAAAAACGATGGGTTTCCCTCCGAAGTCATAAGTTAACGAGGCGAATGGGGATTTGAAGGTTGAAGTTTTAAGAGGAGGGGGAGAGTAGGAATAATGTCTCCCATCTAACTCTTTGCATGACGATAGGGTAAATATAAATGCTGGTCTTAAACTAAATCAAACAATAGGGGTAGGGCGTTACTAACTGCTGTAATCAAACCGTTGGACTTATCTTGATTTGTTTAAAAGTATCAAATCTGTGACTAAAAAATAACTAAAGAAGTATTTTACTATAACATATAAAAAAACTCTTTTAATTTTTCATAGAGAAATTGTAGCTTTGTTATTTTAAAATTCAGAATAGGATAAGTAGTCGCAAAGTACATACATTGTCGCTTCCGGTTGTAGAGTATTTTATTATTTATACAATTAAAATATAATGTTTTTTTTTTTACGAATGTATAGGTTAATGCTTGACCCCGTATGTATGTTAATTATACTTTTTTGGGGTGTATGGGGTCCCACACAACAGCTCAAGGGACCCAAGCAAATCTCACTTGCTCGTAGTGCATCCTGCTCATTAACAATATGATGCTTTGGCTACAAATTTTTTTTTGCTTAACCATTTCTCCGTAAAGTGGGACAGAGAATTATGTATTCTTTTAGTATTACTTTCCTTTCTTTTCCAAATTTCCCTACTTATATAAAGAATCTTTCTTAATTTATACTCTAACATTCCTTTACATTATTCATTGCTTTTAATCCTCTCAAACTTGTGTCACTGCTTACTCTAGTTACATAATTGCAGTTATGACTTTTGTTTGGGGTTTGTGGCTCTACATTTTTACTTAATTTTATTTGTACAATTTTTCTATACCATTTATACTACAATACAGTTATATCTCCCCTTTATCCAAGATTTGTAGTGAATATAACCAAATGTGAGCATTAATTGACATCATCAACATTTTTTATGACACGTGTCCTGCTCTCAATAATAAACTAGTATCCAAGTTTCTTTATCTATAGTTGATAAGAGAACATTAAATTGATAACTCTTGTTATAAAGTCATTTTAAATTTTTCTTTCATGTGTATTTTTATAACATTTAAATTTAATAAATTTTTCCAAATTTTTATAGGATTCCTTTAACACAGAGTTCCCCAAACTTTTTTGTGTCGTAGACCCCTTGCCATGTTTTTCGGTGTTGTGTAGACCCCCTACTTATCTGATATTGATCTCCTGTAAATTTCTAACTGTAGTGAAGTTCAGTGTTAAAAACTTAAAGTAAACAACACATGTTAATTTATACATTTATTAATTGAATTTAAATTAAAACTTTGCGGTCGCAAAAATTCTAAATGTATTGCGACCACAAAGCGAATACCAACATCCTACAACTTACACAATTTTATAAACATATATCATTTTTTTTTTACTTCATAGGTACTTTTATAAATAATGCATATGTTTTGATATTATGAGATAGTATGATGTAAGTAAATAGGTTCTATCAGTGCATGTGTTGAGATCCACTATCGAGGACCCCATTTCTATTTCATGGACCCCCAAATTTTTTTTCGCTGACGTAGAACCCTTTACTGGTTGTCTTAGACCTGTAGGGGTCGATATAGACCACTTTGGGAATCACTGCTTTAACATATCAAAGTGTTTTAAAAGATTTCTGTACACGCCTGTAATTGGCTTACATACCAGTACATAATGTTATAATTGTTAATTTTAAGTTTGAATGTTTTGTATGTTGTTGGTGTGACTAAATCAGTAATTCCCAAAGTGGTCTATATTGACCCCTAGGGATCTATGACAACCTGCAAGGGGTCTACGTCGGCGAAAAAAAATTTGGGGTCCATGAAATGAAAATGGTAGTCTACGCTAGTTGATCTCAACACACACACTGATAGTACCTATTTACTTACATCATACTATCATATAATAACAAAACATATATATTATTTACAAAAGTACCTATGTAGTAAAACATTTATTATATATGTTTATATATAATAAATGGTATTCTATGTTTATGTATGTATGTTGGTATTCGCTTTATGATCGCAATACATTTTGAATTTGTAAAAACCAGAGAGTCTGCGTCTCAGAGCTTCGCTAACTTGCACTGACTTCTTCAATTCCTCACTCTATAAATACGAATGCGGGACAAATACGTTTATTAAAATATAATTATATTTAATGTTACGTATATTTTACATAACAGATACAAAATTTTTATTTGATTAGTTTTAATTTAAATTCAATCAATAAATATATAAATTAACATGTGTTATTTACTTTAAGTTTTTAACACTAAACTTCACTACAGTTAGAAATTTACAGGAGATCAATATCAGGTAAGTAGGGGGT
>DWLS01005037.1:0-13188 GCA_018246255.1 Pachliopta kotzebuea | reverse complement strand
TAAAGAAGTACTTTTAAAATTTATGGAAAAGATTACACAGGATGCTGTTAAAAGAAACAAAAATAATTAGCAGGTATATTTATCGGCTTTTGCTATTAGTAGATAAAAAATTATAAAAACAAACAAGTATTTGATAAGCAAATAAGGTCTCCGACTGTAGTCCGAGGAATAAAAGAGCATATCAAAAAAAATCTCTAATCCGGAATTACAACTTCTCTTTATACTTACACACTATCTATGTTTCTCAATAATCTTTTCCTTTATGTAAAATAAGGCGCCGTTAAATTGTCTTTAGTAACAGGTAATTTGAGACCGGGCTCTGTAAAGTTTAGCCGCTCAAAAAGAATCCTGATATTAAACAAATAAGTATAAAACGTTCGTAACTTGGCGAGAAGCCAGTGGCAACTTGATCGCGCCGAAATACACATGTGTTCATACGAGATATATCTAAAAAAATTGCGTAATATTAAGAAAGCTACGCTGTTTCGATTATTGACTAATTAAGTAATAAATTCAATATAAAATGGCGGCCTTTCATTAAATAAAATATAAAACATGTGTTAAAAAAATGGTTTGGTTGTTTACTGTTGTTTGTATTTGTGTCGTAAGTATAATCTTTTTTATTTATTAATATAATTTTTTGAGTGTATAAATGGTGATGGTTAAGTTATCATTGGTTTATTCTACGGCGTATTAGGTTCGAATATCTTAAGACAACAAACTTCTTCGTTTTATATGCATTATAATGTTTAATGTAAACAAATTCTCTTGCTATAACGAAAATTTACTGCGATATTGAAAGATAGCTGCTCCTGTTCTAAAAAAATTTTGTTTTTAGAAACATAGCTAATAATAAAACGTTTTCGTTTATTGTTTTTGAGTAAAAATTGACACAAATTATTTACTTACTTTGTAGTTTAAAACACATGGTAATGGTAGCTAAACTAATTATAATAATTTTATAATTTCCGTTCAATAAACCGTCGCTACACCTATCAAAATGAAAGTAAAAGTAACCCACAACTTTCTTCAACGAATACATAACAGAACGTCTAATTTATGGCTTAACTATATCAGAAGACGCCTCAATTATAGTTAACATTGCTTTTTATATATTTAAAAATATTTTGGTGAGAAACTGAAATGTACTTCAAATTAAAAATTATTCGTAAATTTACATGTATATGTTTTTTATTTCAGTTTACATTATCTACACAAAACAATATAACCATATTACCTATTCCAATGAGAAGTAACGACTACGTCAAGAGCACTTCGAAACTAAACGGTGCGTGATGAAGAAATTTCCTTTTAAATATAATATATCAATAAAATGAGTAAAAACAACGTAATAACAAAAAATACTTAATACCAAAATGCAGCACTATATTGTTTCTATTATTAAAAGTAGGGAACTTCTCTCATAAGGAAAGTCAATGCTATAAATTAAGAATGTTGGCAAAGACCGGGTTTAAAGATATCATGTCCACGAAAGCGATTGTTATTAAAACCTGCCGGTTTTTTTAAGGTGTTTACCTTCACTAAATAATGTACTTACGGAATACGGAACTGTCTACAAAACTTATATTATCTTGTATTATAATAACAGATCTCCTTAACCATGTAAACTGGCGAACTACCGCTTTCAATAGCAAACAATGATGAAGCTTTGAAATACCACAGATTATACACAGATTTATAATATTTATTAGAAGTCAACTAGAAAACAAAATAATTTACTCTTCTTTAATATTGTGTATATTTGATATGATTCTAGAAGATGCAGCGAAGAACAGAATTACATTTGTACCGTTAATAACTGAGAAATGCAAAAGGCAGGGAATTTGCGAAGATATACCAAACTATCCTGAAGAATATGTTGAACGAATAATTAAACAGGTAATCAATCATTTGAACTATAAGAGCTGACCCCCCAAATGCTGTCTTGTCTCAAAACTGCCTTGTCTTCTATTCGATAATTTCTAAAGTTGTTCTAGTATATAGTACCAGTGTTTGCGGAAGACCTATATCCATCAGAGGGCGTTTATCGGCTGATGATGATGCTGATACAGTACCAAAATTAAACAAAATTAATAGAAAATAAACTAAATCGAATATTATACTTTACAGGTTGTACCGTTAAACAGGACGAAGTATCGCCCAGTAATTTTCAACCCTCAATTGGAAGAAAGGGTCAGACCTAGTGAAGAATATCTAGAACTATGCAACTCCAACAAAAGAGTAAGTCTGTCAAATCATCAAAATCTAGACAGATTATGAGTACTAAGTTTATAATATAGTTTAAATTTGATATTAATTGTACATTTACTTTCATTCAGAAATGACCCTAAATTGACTTTCAGTTTGATAGAGAATGCATCCACAAATAAGCAACGGCGACGAACAATTTCTACTATAAACACACTGACAAATTATACCCGAATTATTAAAAAAAAAATTAAAAATTTTCTAACAATATAGCTTTAGCTTATCAGTTTTTTTATTTTAATTTCTTAAGTACTATAGTTATAGAATATCTTGCGGCATATTATTTTCGATAATTTATATATTTGGATTCAATTAATCTTTCTAAGTTAATGACGTAATAATCGATAATAGGAAGTATTTTTATTTCATTATTTCTTACACGGAATTATTGTTAATAATCATTACTATTTCAGTTCATTAGTCCACGGGCGGCGAGAGATATAAATAACCACTGGCATTTTATATTGAATAAGGTCAAAGAACCGCAGCAAAATTTCGAAGTTGATATTTGTATGTAAGTCAACAAAATAATTTGTAATCCATAAAGTTAGGAAAAAAAAGATCACATTTCTCAAATATCTATGCAACTAATATAGTAAGAACTAAGACACAGGTGCTCAAGATGTTTTTTTATAAATATTAGTAGTAAAAACTACTTTTCTCATCACTAGACAGAATACCAATAAGTTTCGTAACATAGCTTTATTTTTTTGTGTGGTATTAGATGACAATGAAGTCGTGAATGGCATCCGAGCTTCGTCCAATACCATATTCTGTGAACACAACGAACTAGTGTCCGTCTTACAAAACAAGCTTTTAGCAACTACACCACGGGGGTAGTTAAAATAACATAATAATTTACGTTTTTCAGCGACCAGAATCTCCCTTGCTCGTCCGTGATACGTTTCGCCATAGGGTATGAAGGAAGATGTCAACAGAAATTTGCCTTGCGTACAATGACTGCTATAGATAAATCTGGTAATCTCATTGAGAAGCCGTTTCGTATTCCCAGCTGTTGTTCTTGTATTTACAAAGTCGTTACAAAATAACGTTATACCACAGATTGATCATAACAGAACTTTTATTTTACTGCATACCCGCACATATTTTTACTTTAACAAGGTAGTGATAGAGAAAAGAAATCCTTTAATGAAGTTTTGTTAAATGATTTAGTGATATTATTTATTTGCTAATTCTGTTTAAAAAAGTATTCAATTTATTAAAAGAAAATAATATAATAATAAAATGAAATTATACCTTTTTTGATTTTTTATACGACTATGTTTCGAAAGCTTTACAGCACAGTTACAGAAATATTGTGGATGTCCAGAATAACTCCTGGAGTAACTTCAGCTGTTATTGTTTACAGCCCGATCTACGCAGAATCGACTCACTAAACCTTATAAAAACTTGTACTTATGATAATAAAAAGTAAAATAAACGTCATAAAATTATTACAATACATATTATAATTTAATTTTATTAATAAATTAGTTAAAATAATTCGACAATAATAGTTAGAAATATTTAAATAAAGGGCATACGACAATGTCTAACAGAAAAAGTTCCCCATTGTCATCAGTCGATAGACGCTCATACCTGGAGAAAGGCTTCCTCCAAAAATCTCTACTTGAAACAGTTCTTATCCAGCAATTTTTCGTTTTTATTTTATTAAAAGAGTTATGCATATTTAAAGCACCACAGAAAAATGTTTGTCAATGTCTCCTCATAGTCTTTTTTCTCAAACATTGCATGTCACCAATCACAAAAACTGATATGAACATTAGTTCTACTCTTAAATTACAGGGCAAGGAACCAGGTTTTAAAATACTTCAAAGTATTTTAAATATTCATTAAATAAAACTAGGAAATTAGGCTTTATCTTAATGTAGCAAAAAGTAAAATAATAGTCGTTATCATGAGCTGGTAGAGGTTTACTGTTACAAAATTAACCACAGAACATTTTTTAGTACTTTGTACTTATTTTTTACGATTTTATTTTAAGAATTTTTAATTTTTTTGGCTTAGTAAGTATTTAGTTGCTACAGTTACAATAACAGTATAGGCATGGCAAAAAGTACTCAAAATGTGATAAAAATCGTCATGCCAAATTGTTAAAAAGTATGAAAGTATTAAAATGATAATAGTTTTGTGTTCAACTCCCTGCCGCGTACTAGGATAGAAATACTTGTTTTTACAAACTAGTAGCTGTTTTAACTTTAATTGAAACTTAATTTAAACCGATCGTTTTTGCATTGTGACTTTATGTAAGAAATACTTTAAACGTGATTATTAAATGTATAATGCTTCTAAATATTAATAATAAATACTTATTCGCGTTTTATTTATCAATTCTTAGACCTGGTTTAGTGTCATCACAGGCGAATATGTCTTCTGGAATTGTCGATGCAGGTACTGTATTTATTTTGTGATATATTTTATTTATAATTATTTTAATACCATTACATGGAGTAATACGACTATCCAAAACAATAACTTTTTTAAGCTTATTTCTAAAAAATTTATTAATCTAAACTGTGTTCTAAATGTTTTAGAAATGATAAATTTAAGTATTTCTTAAAATCATATCTTAAGATTGAATCATTTATCAAATTACACTCCTAAAATTAAAGCAAACTGGATATTTCACTATTTATGGTTTTGCTATGAACTCTCTCTAAAAGGCCTTAATTGTATTTCTTATTACATGATTTATTGGTTGGGAGAGGCATTGAAATTGACTCAATAATATTCTTTTTTAAGAATTATATGCAGGTCTATAATAATGTGTAATAAATGATTTTTTTTCTCACGTATTGCATATTAAGTCTATTTTATTCTAAAAGTATTAGCCATTAAGGATTACAAGTGTTTCCTTTTAAATTATTTAAGATGAATACTTAAATTGAGGCTTTAATATAATTTTCTGTTCTAAAATAGACTTTTATTTAGGTTATGTTCTATTAAAGAGAAATACTCCTACATTAATATTATTCTCTACATTCAACATACACCCAGAATTTAATCTTTATATATTATGACTTTTCTCAAAAGAATTTTCCCAACATCTTGTCATTCAAAACATTTCTTTATTTCAGATAAATATTCAGTGGCATATGTGACAGTACCAAGCACAGATGTCGGAAAGACTATTGGTAATGGATTGGTGAAGAATAAGTTGGCAGCATGTGTTAATATTATACCGCAAGTGACCTCCATATATGAGTGGAAAGGAGAGATAAATGAGGATAGTGAGGTGAGTCTTAAGGGTTTTTGCAAGAAATGGTTTATGACATTTCTTTTATAAGTATAACAAAGTAATTGATAAAAATCAGGACTTATATCTTCTTTACCAACAAAGTTAAAAGTATTATGTTTTTACTGTACTTATTTTCAAGTAAAAACAGTGTTTTTTTGTTGTTTAGGTAATAAATAGTGTTGAAACAACTAAGCTACATTCTAGAAAATATTATGTATTTTCTGAGCAAATTGATTATTCCACATACTTTTTAATAATTATTCAATAGTAAATCATTATATCTCTGGCTATTCACATATAACAAGAAGTAACAGATACCCCATATTTGTATCTGTACTGTTTGGTGTTTATTAAATATATTTTTGTTATGGGTTATCACCAGGTTATTGTTGTGCCTGTCTTAGTAAATATATTTCACATTTTTCAATGTTGTGTCTGATATATATATTCATAGCTCATATTGTCGCCAACAGCCTGCAGCAGTCGACTGCTGGATATATGCCCCATAATTTATATAATTTAATTGAATTTACATAAGATAAAGTGTTTAAACATTTATATTGTATACTAATAGATATAATACATTGTCTTTTCAGGCACTGTTGATGATTAAAACACGTACATCACAAGTGAACAAACTGACAGAGTTTGTCCGATCCAACCATCCATATGAAGTTTGCGAAGTGATATCTTTACCAATAAAGAATGGCAATCCACCTTATTTAAAATGGATTGGTGAAACTGTTCCAGAGAATTGAAAACTGTCATTTAATGAAGTAATAATTAGTCCACAATGCAGTGGCTACCAAGGAGTAAATCAACTTATGTTTAAGCATCTCTAGTCTGAGTAATGGCAACCCAGTGAAAAAAGCATTTGTACCTACGGATAAATAATATACTATAATATAAGAATGTAATAATTGTCTATGTAAAATTATATAAGTAAATTAATTAAAATATGTTACAGTATAATTTGGTTTAATATTTTATTCTAGTGTTAACTGGTATATGCCACAAATAATTATCGCACTATTCCTTTGACATTTGATTATTATAGATTTTATTAAAAAACAAATATAATTTTAATTAATTTGTTCATTTCCTACGCATTTGAGAATAATTTTGAATTATCAAGGATGTACTAGTGCAATGGGAAGGATATTAAAAAAATAGGTATACCATTTTGGTGAAGAGGAAATATGACAGATGTATTATTAACTATTAAATTATAAACGGTTTGTTAATATTAAAAAAACATTAAATTTTTAATACAGATAATCACTTACTATTTTAGTTATGTATATTATTCACTGATTAACAGGATTTCTAATATGTGTAATGAAATATTTACTAAACAACTAAATTTAAAGTAAGAAAAATTTATGAAACTAAATAATTTACTCGGTTCTAGGATCTTTTAGGGCGTTATGAAGTATTCAGTGTACATTTATTACTTTGCTTTCTCTGTAGTTTCTTTTAAGCAATTTATTTTATTAATTTCCTCATTAAGAGTTCCATTACCTTTTATCATAAACATAGGTAATTTACACGAATAAATAAGTATATAATAAATTAAACTATTTTCTTAACTCCTGTTGTAAATAGTTTTTAGCTATTTTGTTATTATATAAGAATAATTAATAAGGACTTCAATAATGACTTGTCATTCGTTAACACATAATTTTTTATAATATACGCTAGAATGACTTATTTAGGTTATATATATGTTTTCTATATGCATGAACACATGCATGTAAACTGCACAAACTGGGTATAACATGTCCTAGAAAATGCTTCTACTTTGCAACTAAGCAAACATGGGTTTAACAAAGATGGATTGACAATGAAGGTTAAGTAAATAACCCATAATCCTATTAGCCTCTGCACTTGGCATGCAAAGGAGTGCTTACGTTGTCTTCTTTTATTGATAGATTATTTTATTTTTATTTTTACTTCGTGAATTTATGGACTAACCAAGGAACTATTAAAATCAAGTATATCAACGAATTACTAAATAAAAATACATTTCATATAAATGTTATTAAATTTTATATGATGATCCTCTGTTTACTTATATATTAAATAAGAAATGATTTTTTATATAGATTTATTCGTAAGTAACTGTTAACTCATTTTTTTTTGGCTGCTTGTATCGGACAATGATTATCGCAGGTCGCCTCTCTCTGGAAAGAACGCTCACGAAACTTCATAGGTTTTCTTTAGTGATGTTACTCTCAATTATTTAATAATTTAGGGTACTTATAGATAATTATTTTTTTAATTATCATCTTAAAAGTAATAGGTTTTTTTTTATATGAAAAACGTTTTATACGTTTCAATCTATTAGTGAATGAAATTATTACATATTTTGGTAATTCAGACCAGGCGCGTGTATTCAATGAAATCACTATCTAAATAAATATGTACGTTTCAGTGAGCAAGCGTGCTTGAAAAAATCAAGCACAAGCAAGTTAATTGTCGTTTTTATCATGAACTAAATATTCTGTTCATCTCAACGCCATCAACAGCCTTTGTTATAAAATTACTTAATCCTAAACATTCTGCCTTCAGAAGTGTTTTTTTGATAACGGTGTTGGTGATTTTTAGACGTTAGTAATAAAGTGTTCATGATAAACACGGGTAGTAACAATAAAGTTAAAATAAAAAGTACCTTTTTTAAGGCAGTTTAGATTAGTGTCATAATATTGCATAATGTTTTGACCGAAACTAATTCGGTTATGCAATTTCATAAAGATAAATAATTTGTTTTTCATGTCACTTTTATAAATAGTTAATAAATAAAGCTCCTCTAATTTATAGGAACAAGTTGAGAACGGTTATCAAAAAAAATAATATTATAGACGCACAAGAGAGACAAAGGAACGTTGAAAACAATCCACTGAGGCGCTGTGCGCGCAGCCAATCGTAGCCCGTAGAGGTCTACGAGGCGGCAGCGCTCCGTGACGCACACGGGGCGGCGCAGCGCTCGCGAATCGGGAAACGTTGACCTCACAAACCTCCGCATTCCCAACTAAATAATCACAAAATAATTTAACACAAGCCACCTAACTTTACTGTGGCAACACTGTTTCGTTTGTTGTAATCAGAGGCAGACGAGCCGCGGACCCAGACGTACTTCTAAATGTGAGTCAGTCGCGGTACGTCACGATACACAAAACCTCCGCAGTAATAACAGCCAGTCGTAAATTCAGAATTGGTAATCGAGGACGTCAATTCAACGGATGTGGCCTGTGGCGGATGCTCGACCCAGTACGCCTTGTGTTATGACAACGAAATGCACGCGAGAAAATAGAACCTGCTGCTGACACTGTGTATCTAGAAAAAATCAGTTCATCGATGGAACAACGCGCCGTCGTGGTGGACATCGATGACACCGGCTCTCGTTTAAGGACGTTCTGATTCGGGTGGCGATTGGATTATCACCTGGACGTTGATGATTGAGGGGTGACATTTGGGGAAGAGATAGGAGAAAGGCGACATGGTCGGGACGTGGTTGCGGTAGCGTTGCGCAGGCGTGGATCGATCGTTCGTCATCGAGCGGCGCGTCGCGATTCGGGCGGGAGTCGGCGGCGAGGGCGGCGAGCGCGGCGGGCGCTGCGAGGGAGGTGAGGGAGGTGAGGGCGGCGAGGGAGGCGAGGGAGTGCACGTCGAGTCGCCCCGCAAGAGGACGCGCTACAGTCGCGCGCGGGCTGGCGTGCGAGCGCGCGCGTCGCACGTGCATGGCGCGCTTGTCTGAATGCCTCGCGTCCTCGGGGAATGGCTTCGACCGAAGAAGAGGTGACAACTGCGACGTCCAGCCCTGAAGATGACTGCCTCAGTGTGCGGAAATGGTGGTGCTTCCTGCTCTCGTCGATCTTCACCTTTATCGCGGGGCTTATGGTCGTTCTGCTATGGCGCTGCTGCGCGTTCGTCTGCTGCCGCAAGGAGCCGGAGCTCGCGCCCAACGACCCCAAGCAGAAGGAGCAGAAGGCGGCGCGCCAGGGGAAACAGGAGTTCGAGGGCACCTTCATGACCGAGGCGAAAGACTGGGCCGGCGAACTCATCTCCGGCCAGACCACCACCGGGCGTATACTGGTAAGAAAACCATATTATTAATCAAAGCGACGCACATATTATACTAAGAAGTTGTTTTATTATGATCGTGATTATTATAAAAATTTTACATAAATAATTATTTTGATCGGTAAGTTTTTTCTTTTTATCTTTTATTTACGACTGCGCAGTTCCGTTAATTGGATAACATTATAATTACAATCGCAATTTGGAAATAATATTAATTTAGTTTTACGGTATTCTTTACGACTTTTTAACTGTCAATAGGCGGTAATGAAAATTTACAAATATTTACTAAACGGTAACACATTACGATTATACGATCACTCTCGGTTACCTCTAGTTATTCGGCTGCTATAATAAAAGTTTAATAGCTTTAAAGCTATGCTGCTTAGTTTAACACCGCTTATACGTTTACGATGTACTATAATACGAACTTACACCTTTATTATTTATAGAGAAGTTTTTGAGGTTTTGTTCTATAAAAATTTAAGTCCATTGCTAAAATAATCTGTAAAAGTATTTTTCATCTACCTTCCTTTAATATTTACTAGAGATGTTCATAGAATATAATTGGTAAGGTAGAACTGAACAGGACTAATATTTAGAAGAAGAGAATAATAAAGATCATCATCATATTACATAATTGCTGAAATGACATGAAAAGATTTTAATACTTCCTAAACATTTTCTTTCTCACTCTACCCTCATAAAAATACAAAACAGACAATTTTATATACTTCAGAACATAACCAGACCAGTAAGTAATCAGAAAATATACTGGTCTTTCTTTACAAGATTAAACTTAAATTACCCTTAACATTCTTTTCATTGTATAAATTTTTAGTATAACATTTTATATTTTTAAAATTGCGTTGTGAATCCTTTTTTGAGTGAAGAAGGACCACGCCTTAAAGGACTCTATCCTTAAAACCAAAATACAATTCTCTATTGAAGCGGCTGACTTTTATCAAAATCTGTTAAGATTTTGGTTAAACATTTACTTATATAACGTACAATAATTTTGTATATAAACCAAAGATATAATTTACGTGTAAATATTACTGTAATAGATAATTCATATGAGAAATATATTTAAGGATGAGGGGCCAATGCTCAGGAGAGGGCGTTATCCGGCTGATGTAATATGTACGTATGTAAATCAAAACCTTAAAATTACGTAACAAGTAATACCAAAATTAGCGTGACAGTATAACCTTTAATCGTTTATATGTATAGTTTGAGAATTCATCAGTTTCTCATCTATTATCTACTGTATCAAGGCAAAAGCTATTTTCCCCCAGGTTGCGCCGTCCGTACATCATCATGTCACCTTGATTGATGTGAGCCGGGCCCTTTTTTCATCGATAACTTGCATGCGATGTGTCCGGTGATTCTGATTGATAAGGGTGTCCATATTTTCTCACTTCAATATATAAGTCGCACACAAAAGAAAATTCTTTGGATTGTTGTAATAAACTTTATTACAACGCAAATGTAAAAGGAAAAGTGACAGATGTATCTAAATATATATCATCCATACTGTTACATAATAATGTATAACTATCGCCAGTTATAAAATAGTTTTAAAGTTTTATCAATTGATATTAATATGTATAATTTAATAAAATGGTTTAGGAACATGTATTTTATTATTAGATGAGACGAGCAAGACGCTCACTTAATGGTAAGTGATACACTTGTCCATAACAATGTGACGGATAAGATATACACAGTACCATTTCGCGCTCGTCGCCTTATGAAATAAGGTGTGGTGGTGGTGTGGTCTCGTTACCCCAGTAATTAAAGTAACTAACAACACGTTTCAAACCGGAAAGCAGTAATGTTTACTCAGTACTGTTTGTCAGCTGCAATAGGAACTGCTGTGGTACCTAGACGGTCTCCGGTAACAGAGTACTGCCAAGAGAAAAAAATGTTACTAAAAACCAGTAACGTGATTAAACATGTTAATTAATATATTTTGACAAATGATATTCTATATGTAGCTATATATAATATAGCTTCCAATAGCTTAATTGCTTACAATGGAGATTAATATCATCTTCCTTTATGGGGCAGTCTATTATTAATAATGAACTTTCGTAAATATGACAAATACTTTTCATTAAAGACTTATTGGTTACTAACTGATTGGTGTGAAGACTGTGGAAAGTATTGCCCACCAGTGGGCATCTAATTAACTAATGCGAAAATTTAATTAAAAATGTCCACTAATAAAAATGTGTAAGATTTTATAAGTATTTTTTATATACTACATTTATTGGTAGTTTTTTTTTCGACGTAACGAGCAATGCGTTCATCTGATGGCAAGTAATACGCTTGCCCGTAATAAAGTGGCGCTCGTCTTGAGGCGTTAGTTGTCAAGTCTCATTACCTATATACTAGTGAATTTACTAAAATTCACTAGTATATAGCATCTCTCAAAACCGAACACAAAGTATAATTAGTATAGGCCTATATCCAGTAGGTCAATAATGATATACTATTCATATCTGTACTATTATCAATTCACAGGTGAATTATTGATGGTATAAAATAATTTGAAATATTTAGTGGGGAAACACCTTGGTTGTATATAAATATGACAGCATTTTTTTTATTATCTGTTTACTTAGTAAAAAACGTAATGTGTATTAAAAATTATACAATTCATATTCGTATATGTACTATTATCAATTCACAGGTCAATTTTTGATGGTGTAAAATAATTTGAAATGTATAGTTTATTAGTTACCTGGCTTGAATATAAATATAACCGCATTTTTTTTATTATCTGTTTACTTAGTAAAAAACGTAATGTATATTAA
This sequence comes from Pachliopta kotzebuea, assembly GCA_018246255.1. Lineage (NCBI taxonomy): Eukaryota > Metazoa > Arthropoda > Insecta > Lepidoptera > Papilionidae > Pachliopta > Pachliopta kotzebuea. The sequence continues at coordinate 759 of DWLS01005037.1, read as the reverse complement.
AAATTATACTATTCATATCCGTACCTGTACTATTATCAATTCACAGGTAAATTTTCGAAATGTATAGTTTGTTAGTTACCCGGCTTGAATATAAATATAACTGCAATTTTTTTTAATTTTCTATTTACTTTGTAAAAAACGTAATATATATTAAAAATGTTATGGATATGTTTTTAAAGGTAAGTTTATTATTAAGAAGCTTTCGTTAGATGTGAGAGGTTATAATTTTGTCCGGGCCAAAGCGAATGGCACCTGGCAACACTACGGAGCAGCCCCGGCCGCCGGCGCACGTGACGCGATGGTGAGACCCTGACCCAATTCCGCGCTATCGATGCGATGCAACCCCTCCACCCCAACCCTCCCTCCCGTAGTTCAAGTACATCGCTTAGCTTTCGCCTCCCATTGATTCACTCCTCAGGACTCCGCCAGGCTGTCTTCACGTAAATATTGATATAGAAATATGTAATAATCAACACAAATACGCTACTACAACAGCAGCGTACAATACAAATACAAATATACTTTATTGTGCACTATCACAGAGTTACAAAAAAAGAAAGTACATAAGGATTTTCACTAAAGGACAACCAGACAACCTTTGGGTAGAAATTTAGCAAGTAGACCAAACAGGGAGGGTGCACACGAATAGTGAAAAGAAGTTATAAAATAAATAAATAATAACTTTTGTGCTTGTGATCCTAACATTGAAGAAAGTATTATGCACCTTCTTATAGATTGTCCAAAGTATTCAAGGGATAG
>DWLS01005036.1:0-13188 GCA_018246255.1 Pachliopta kotzebuea | reverse complement strand
AATTTACTATGTAAATAATATATAAATATAAAAGCTTCATGAGCATGTTGATCATGTTATAGCCAAATTAGAGCTGCGGATAGTGATCTTTGACAAGTTTTTTAAACGATTTAATATTTTCACTACATCGAATAGAGGGAGGTAAGGAGTTCCATAGCTTCACAGCGTACACAGTAAAAGAAACATATAAAAAAATAAATAAGACTTACCTATTTCCCCAATCGAGTTTGGCAACGAGTTTTAACCTGAGGGCTCTCGTCTGGTCCTGCGTGAGAGTACCGGCAAGTAGTGCTCTACGACCGCTTAGTAGCTCCCTCATCACTTTCGCTACGGCACTAAATCTGTAAGTTTCTCTTTCCTGAAAGCAATGTTTACAACGACTAAAAATTAAAATGTTTTACAATTTTTTTCCTGTGAATGGGTAGCTGATACTTTAAAAGTGCGGAATTATTTAAATAGAACGTATGTTCTCTGATGTATAGCGCGAATTCGTCTTTGGCGTTGTATACAAAACATCTCATGCTAGGTAAGCGAACCATTTTTCCCACGGCCGAATTACTTATTCCCGAGGAAAAAGTTAAATCTTGTCCCCAATTTAAAATTGTGTGAAAATAATACTGTTTATGGCGGAAGATTTACATTATATGGATTGTAGAAACCAGACGGGTTCAAAAAATGTATGTAGCGTTAACTTAACTACGAAATAGAAAGCCCAGAAATCGAAACATGAACGTCTGTGTTACAAACCAAGTTACTTCGCGAAGGACTCAGTTAAAAGTAGCGCCATACTTTTGTTTGATTCAAACAAAAATTCAAACCCAATTTTCAAACTTAAAATTATCATGCTATTCATATTATAAACATAAACGATTCAATATGTTTTCACAAGGATTTTCAAAATATAGCCCATTGAATGTTGAATACTAATAAGTGATAAAAAGTAGTAGAATGTTATGCTAATATATTATTATTTAATGGTATCCGCAGAATGTATAAATAGTATTTGCTAGAACAGGTAAAATAAATAATTTAGTTTATGTCATAGTTAAAAATACCAGTCCAGACAATGCATGACAGCAATTATCTAGTTCTACAATCATTAGTTAAATGAGAGAAGCCATTCGAGGAAGTATGCACAGCTCAAGACAAAAGGATGATATGTTAAGAATTTCCGGTTATCATTATCAAATATTTACCGCTAGTATTGAACATGGTTATAGTTTTAAAGTCTCTAACTCCGTCGTATCTGTCCAACAATATTAAATTTTTGAATTCTGTCTTAGTCAAAAAAAATCAACACAAAGTATTTCTTTGAAAATCTTAATTTGTAATTCTTTTTATCCGGGTTTAAATTTAGGAAAAAAAAATTTTTTTTGCCAAAAAAACGATATTATTAACGAAATCAAATATTTTTATGTCAAAATCTATATAGTTATTTAAAATAAAATTAATAATAAGAACAAAGCATAATCATTTAAAGTGTGATATAGTTTTTCGAGCTGAAGTGATATTAGGCAATTATTTTAAGAAGTTTGAGTTTCAAAATATATATGTATAGCCGAATAGACATCGAAAGAAATAATTTTACGATATAAAAGTTACAACGCCAAATGATGAAGACAGTAGTTCAAGACCTGAATAAATTCCTCGATCTGTTTGCCAAACATCAGTTAGACGAAAGCTCCTTATGATGATGACACGATCGCTGTGTAGACAAGAGTACTTGGATACACGCAGATGTCTTACGACTCATGTCTTTTGATCATACAAGAGATTGTCTTTGTTTTCTCAATCACAACCAGTGTCTTTCCTATCTATGAATATATGACTCAAAAAGTCAAGTTCAATGGATACATATTACGTTTAATGCTTCCTTTGCATAAATCGATAACTGACTCTCCATAACAATTGTATACGGGAGGGCGATGTGAATTGAGCCTGTCCTTATTTGCTCGTACAATTACGCAATATAATAATAAATATGTTCCGCGCGTTTGCGTGTTTCCGGGCAGCGGTGTTTGACCACGTTTAAATGAAATGATAGCTGTTAAAGATAATTCTGAAGAGGTTGCAGATTTCAGTTTAATTTAATAAGGGGTTCCCTCATATCAGCTGAAATTATTGACTATACAATATGGTCAGTTTCGAATTCTCTGCTTGTAAGAAACAGAGATCAGCGCCGTAGTTGCAGTAGGTCAAAATCAGACTTAATTCTGACTTCCCTGCTGGCGTAGGGAGTCTTATGAAAATTTCCCCACAACACATAAACAAAGAAAATGTGTGGTATATTATCAAATTCAGAAAGGGGTGTTCACCTGATGGTATATGTAACACCCTCCTACAACAATGTGGTACTATAGTAAGAATGATATACACAACCCCCACATTGTAAGTTATTCACTCAAAATATCCAAAATGCTTTTAAATCTTTCTTTATAAATTTAATGGAACACTCGTTAAATTTATTATGTTTGTAACATAAAAAAATCTTCAATATGCCCTAACAATAAATAAATTTAAGTAAACAGACATTAACTTTATATAATGGATTAAGCATGTTGAGAATAAACTGAGTTAGTGTGAAATAATGACAGTTAAGAATAATACCATAAGTAGAAAACGCTATAAAATTATTTAAAAAGAATGTTGAAGTTATACTAATAATAAATCTTAGGTATAAAAGGTCTTTTTTTTTCAACAAAAGTGATCAATTCCAATAAATACCTAATTAATGAAAAATTTGTGATTGTTAACCAACTATATAACATTGCAATTTGATTGAATATTTTGTATATAAAACCATTGAAATACACACCACATAAAGCTTCTTCCACAGCCGTGCCCAATCTCGCAAAACACATGCAATCTCCCTCACTAATGGATCATCTTTAAGCTCAGCGATTGCAGTGGCACCTGTGCCTTTCACTGTGCATGGCCGTATTGATACAACACAAGCAGGAAATATTCCCCATGCTGATCTATTTGTTGTGCTAAACCCTCTGAACCAACCTGGAAATGAAAACAAACAGAATTTTTTAAAGTAATATTAATTTAATAACATTCAGTTATATATATTATTACAGCATATATTTTGGTTTACAATCAATAGTTAATTTTAGACTAATATTATTTATACAACTGAAGTTGTTATTATAAGACAACAGGTTTAGTAACCACCAAATGGCTGATTGTTTATAACATTACATTACTACATTGCATTAATTTTTACAATCCTTTTTAAAGAAATTAAATTCTTAAGCAAAGTATCTTATATTTATTTAATTAATGAGTAAACATTTTACCTCCATTCTCTTCCAATATTTGAACAGTTTCTCCAATTTCTAAAGGTAATCCTGACCGTACATCTCCCTTCCAGTTATAGACAGCTAAAACAAAACCAATTTCATTATCAAACAATGAGAAACAAAATTTTCTTTTACAGATTTTTTATAAAAAAAAAATTATAAAAGGTATTATTATTATATTAGTATTATTGTTTATTAAAAATTTATAAAAGTTCCTTTTTCAATATTAATTTCTTTAAGTAACTTGGCCTTGTTCTGCTTTTACTACACTTTTACTCAAGTTTGCCTTTGGTTCAAAAATTACAACATGAAATGTTTTAGATGAATTTTCAAATAATGTAACTAAAGAAATTTATCAATAACTTTTGTCTTTGTATTTTGTCTAAATAACAATAGCATTAATCTGTGTTATCTTATTCTGCTTGAGTCCCATTCTTTGATGAAATAAATGCCGGAAGTTAAGCAGTCGTATCACTTTCAAATATTGTTATTTACAAATTCATAACATGTTTAAACATTTCCGCTGCAATTGTAATAAGGATACAATAAATTTGATTAAACTGAAATGTCAAACTTACCGACACCTATCTTAGGAGATTTCGTTGCGAGCCACATCGTTGCATTTAATATTATCCCACTAAATCTAGAACAATTAGTGGCATTACTGCAACTTGACTATTTAATAACGAAATCCACTTAAAAACAATAAACACAAAGTATACAGCTCTCAACCTCTCAATTATGTTCTCAAGTATTTATCTATAGCTTAAAAATATAAAATCTCACAGATTACACACAAATGTATAATCTCTGAAACTATTCACGAACTGCACAAACGGACAAAGTTTTTACTAAAACTTTCTGTAATAAAATTATTCTTTTTTCAACGTAATTTCCTAATTGAGAATATTAACAAATACTTAAATTTTAAAATAATTACCAAAAACAAATTACAATAACATTAGATGTACGTTTTATCTAGACTAGAAAAATAGGCATATTGTTACCAATACGTGTTTTATTTTGTGCTTACTGTGTTATATTACGAAATGCAAATAAAAAAGTTTATAAATTTATTAAATCCTTTATTCTAAACATTGAAAACATAGAAATGTTCTTTATTTTTTGCTGATTATCATCAGACAAAATTTTGACCTTTTTCAATCTATGTAGCTTTTGGCAATTAACTTCTACAATATGTTACTAGTTTTATCTCATAACTCAAGTTTTATTTCCATGTAATTTCGTGTGATATTTGATCCCTTTTTTAATTTATACCCGTATCTATTATATTAATACATTAAATTTAAGAAACAAACCTGTACTACTCCAAAATTATAAAAAATCGTTCTTAGATTTACTGATTATTAGAAATCTGCGAAAGCTTGCAGTACCTATACGGTAAAGGAATAGCTGATATAAAGTATTATTATTATACTCAATGATGAAAAAATAATATAATTTTCTTTCTTGTTACTTAAAAATGAAAACATGTAATTATAATCTAATAGGCAAAAATATGAAGTCTATTGCCATTGCTATTTATTAAAAAAACAAAAAATATTGACGTTTGACAGTTTGTCTTTTTCTGAACACCAAAATATTTATTTTCTTCCTTATACCATAATTAACAAATTTTGTTACTAAATCACAACTTCTTTAAAAGTATTTCTTTGTATAACGTCTTTATATGAAAACAAAATGTCTGACGACTTTATTCCAATAAATCAAAGTACGCCTATACATGATAGGTGGCATGAAAGAAATCATAATAGTTTTCAAAATAATAGGCATCAAAACTTTAAACAAAGACGTGGACATTATAATAACAGATGGGGAAACAATTCGTCAAGGAACAGTTTTGGGGTAATGAGACATTTTATTATTGTAAAGTATTATTATTTTCTGAACATGCACATATTCTGTTTTGGAATAAGTTTTTTTTGCCTAACAAATTAAAATTTATGTACATTAAGTAGAAAGACTTCAATTTGTAATAAAACTTGTTTTTTTTGTAGAGTGACAGCAATAGCAGTTATGGAAAAGATAACAAAAACAATATTGATGCTTACCTTCATCCATCAATGTTTGAGGACCCATGGGAGCAACTTCGGCAAAGAAATGATTCCATAAATAAATAGAGGTTATTGAACTTCAAGGTTAAGCAGTCATCAATTTAAATGTGATTCAAATTTTAAAGACCTGTATATATCATAATTTTGTTGTGATATTATAAGTAAAAATGATTACATAAATGTAGTTGATTTTGGGTTGTGTATGTAGTTATTTTGTCAATAAAAATTATTAGGAGTTTGTAAGAGCTGTACAACTTCCTAGTTAATCTATTCTGTAATATATTTTATTTTTATGTGCCTTTAACATGTTCCATGTTGGACTGTTTTTGTATAACTTTCTGTTGAGGCCATGTGGAGTGTATACACTCCACACTTTGTGATTGCATTATTTCGTTTCTCATATATGCCTTGCAGTGATGAAAATAATACAAAAATAATAATTATGAACAAAGGGGTGTATAATTTAAAATGCACAAGACAACAATGCCGTAAATTAAAATTTTTTAGTAATTGATTTAACAAATACCCCTGAATATTACTCTGCTAATCTGGGTACATCCTAGCACATATTTTATTATTGTGTATATTAGTCTAAAAAAATAATTTTGGTTCAAATGTACTTGAGAGATTTTAGTATGAACTCTATTAAAGCAAACCGAAATGTGGTTTATCAGTACAACTATATACAAAGTACAACTACATAATGTAGAAAATTTGTATAGTGTAGTTTCTTGCTAATTGGGAACGGAATTGGTAATAGTATTCATGGACTTATTGAAAGCACAAAAAAATAATTAACATTCTTCATTTTGCAATCATAATACCTAATGGCTCAAATGAATAGTTTAGCATGAGACACATATGCTTCATTTGGTACAGAACATGTTAATGTAATATATTTTTAAGTATGTTGTTGAAAATCACAATTTGATAATTACCTTTTAAGTCAAGACCTTTTCAGTTTTTTTTTTATTTGACTGGACAATGAGACGAGCAAGGCATTGACCTGATAGTAAGTGATATACCTGCCCATAACAACATGGTGCTGGTTAAGCTCGTATACACACCACCACATTGCACTTGTCGCCTTTGCGGTCTCATTACACCAGTAATTTCGCTAGCATACAGTACATTCCCAACCACATTAACATTTGCACATTATTATTAGTTATAGTTTTTAATTTACTGTACTTTTTGTTACCTACAACAATAAAAATATTTTCTTGCACAAATAGGCACTATGTATGTCAAGAATATCTTTAATGATAAATAAACCAAATGCTAGTATAATATTTGTTGTGCAAAGTTATCATGAACCAGTGGTAAGTGTTACAATCTGTTTATAACATGCATTAAGATTTGCCCATAAAGCACCAAATTGCTTTTGTGTTGCTTTCTGGAGACTGTTACTGCAGATCTTATTTCATCTTCTAAAGAGTGATTGATTACATTTTGCTAACAGAACACACTGGATTTTGAAGAGGTAAGTGTAACAGGTTGCAGTGTTGGATATTTGTCGATCATACATTGAATACCTAATTCTATCAGAGTGGTGCAGTTTTTCCATTACCAATGTTAGATATCGAAAGTATCCGTTTTTTTGTGGATAATACATGTAAAGATACCCTGCTTCAGGGGGGAAGTCAGGGTTATGAGATTTATACCCACTAAAAACCCCCTCGGTGGTCATCCTTGGTACACTACGGAAGACCTCGGAACTCATGGATGCCTCTCAGCACTGCTGTAAAGCATATCCCAGGGAGAGCTGTTACCCTCACCAGCACTCACAGTATGCTACTACAAAATACGAGACCACTTTGTACTCATTCGCCTCGGGCTCTCTTAATGGGCAGTAAATGCCCTGATCCTCAAACCCCGTGAACCCGAAAACCTAGTTGCCTTCTACGTCAGGCCGAGCTTACCTTAGTGCTATTCTTGATAGCGAGACTACAGGGCTAGCGGGATGTTGCCTCCGTTGGCATCGTCTCTCAAAGGTATTGTAAGCGAGCGCGCTTCATCATATTCGGCCGCATAGTCAACATATGAAATAGAGGTTAGCTCAATGCTATATATAATCCCAAAAATCATGCTACACAATTACTATCGCGTTTTTACCTAACGACTGTAAGTAAGAAAGTGAAATAAAAAAATAATATGTACTATACAGACTTAAATTTAAGGTAAACGTTTTGTTGTTTATTGACTTTTGTGTTATATATAATACATGTTTTTTTTTTCTTAGTTGTTAAGTGTCGCTCATTAAAATTCAGTTGGCATAAGTGCGATTATTATATCGACTATCTTGATAAAGGGGTGTACACAATTTGCCTTCGATTTAAATATTACAATAAATTAAAAATTATATTACTAAAGTTTTAAAACTTAAAATACTCATGGAATTTAAACTTGAAAATAATTAGTTTAAAAAGGTACTACAAAAATGGCGTCACCAGTTAATTTGTAACGTCCCTTCGGGAATGTTAGATTTATTTGCTTTTATCAAATCAAACTTGAAAATAAAATCTTTTTCGTTATAAAAATATTTATTTAGGTCGCAAAATGTTAATAATATTGATTCCGTTAGCTGTAGCTGATCAGGCTCATGCTAAGTTAACATATTCGTTTTACCAACTGGGTTTACAGAGTGTGTGCAAATAATATGTGTTTATATCCCACTTTTTCCTAGTTTTTTACTATTACGTATTGGACGTGTGATAGGTGATAATGTGATTCTTTGTGAGATGTTTATACAGCATCTCTCATTGCACTCGCCTTTCTGAGATGTTGTCTCGTTAATCTGGGAGTTTTTCTACTAACAGAGACGTTTAAACTGGAACACAGTAATGTAATATATCAAAGTAAAATTGATTAATATATCTTTTATAACACTTTTGTAAGATTTCTTTCTTATTGATTGCCTGCGTCTGTGTGTCACTGTGGTGGTATCTATTTAGACCGTCTTCAGCAAAACCTCACATTAGTACCAAACATTTTATGCAGCACAAACATAGCAGATAGACGTCTACTACTGAACATGGGCCTAACTCAATAACAGGGGGATATTGGCTATCTTCCACCACACAGACCCAAAACGGGTTGGCGGCACATCTTAATTTTTTTTCACAATATCGTACGTATGTGCTAAGTATTCCTATTTTAATGTCGTCTATCATAAGGTTAAAAAAATTGTTTCATGTGATTGCTCAAAATGTTTGTAAATTTTTAGGAATTTTTAGTTGGGTTTTTTTATAAAACTGAATTATTCTCCCACTTTCAAATATTTGTTATTGTGTTAGTAATGTACACTGGGGCTTATTGACTAGAAATGTTTTTATGGGTGGGCGGAGTCAGAGCGAAACGCATTCGTCATGTCCTCGCCAAAGGGAGAAACGAAAATAAAAATAATTTACTATATTACCCTAATCAATTCGTGTGGTGGACACCACGCTATTTCGAAATTAAGTACTCATAGCTATTATTTGCAGGATTCACATACTTTTGAGTGGTTTACCGTTACTAAATTATTAAATGTCATTTGAAATATTAAATAACAAGTTTGGAATATAAATAGTTATACAGCTACTTTTTATTCTGTATATAAGTAAACTTTACTATTATTTTAAAGCTGAAATATATCGTGCAATGTACGTTGCAGCTACATTTAATCTCAGTTTCTTGCTAAGTTTATAATGTGGTATTACAAAGACCATAAGCGACATATATTAGGAAGCACGTAAGTTTAGACGCGGTATAAATATAATTTGATATTATACAATTTAATCTAAACTGATTTACAATTATTTATTAGGAGCTGGTAATTTTAATAACTTTCCGTTTTCTCCATATCATAAAATAGCCTTCTTAATGTTCTAACTGTTTTAGACCATATTCACATGTAGGCTTTATCTACCACACTGACCCAAGTGCAGGATTTTTTTTTCACGATATTTTTCTTTTACGGCTTGTGTTAAATGTAATCAAAATTATCAGTTTCCTATAGCTTATCCGGACGTAATAAAAATCGCTAATTTTGTGAAGGACGTTATAGTAAAGTTAGAAATTATTAAATAAAATATCGGGCCCTACCAAACATTACGATTCTAGTGTTATTTTATATGTGAACAATAACTAAAGGTTCGTTTCCATATTGAACTCGACTTTGTAACTAGTTATTTGTTTGTATCCATTTTATTAATTTGCAGTTGGAATACAATGTATGATCTTTGATATACGTTAGTGTTTAATAGAATATGACATTGTCTATTTTCGTAGTAATCTATGTCTTATTTTTAGAGTCATGACTTTTATTTTAAAAGAAATAACAGGGAATATTCTGTATAATGTAGAAGCATATATGTGTGGCCGAGGTGAAAGGTATCTCTGATTTTGTTACATTTTTTAGAAATAAAAAAAGGCATATTTAGTATTGTCCACATTGGTTATTAAAGTATATAAAACAGTTACATTACTATTTGAATAGATGCCATTAATCAAAGTATATAGTAAAAATTTAATTAAATTTAAACGTGTTTAGTTCAGAAACGAAATAAATAGTCTTTCTAGTATTTTCAACATTCACATAAATGCTAAGTCTCCAAACGTCAAAAAGGTAAATAGTAGCCACCCATAAAAAGAAACTAAAGGTATTTTGGTGACGGCTTCTTTATACACATAAGTCTGCTATCAAAAAAAAAACATGGAAAAATATACTGTGATAACGATTATAATTTATAAGAGAAAATTTTAAATTCAGGTCAGTATTTTTTTTAGACGTAGCGATGGGATACCAAGACATTCGCTTGATGGTAAGTGATATGCTAGCTCAAAATTAATTGGCGCTAGTTAGGACATAGATGTTAAGTCTCGTTACTCCAGTACTTATACTAGCTACAACACCTCTTCGACCGGTACACAGTAATGCTTGCACACTACTGTAGCATCTACTCGGACGGTGTCCAAAAACAGAAAGTGACCATCACTTATTTTAAATAGGTTTTGTAAACTTTTCACATTTTATACTACAATAAAGATTTTAATTAATAAAGTTATAAAGGCACAGGCTAACAAGTTTCGGAACTTACAAATTATTATTGTTGTTGTTTCATTCAGTTAAGTAATTTCAGGTCGCCAGACAGTCAGTGTGTACGTGTTAACACTAAATTTGTGACATTAACCTTTAAATGCTTTGAAATCTTGAAATGAATTACGCTGAGTGGTGCGTGGCGCGATTAGCACTTCACGTTCGTAACAGTTTTAATGCGATCGGCACGCGATGCGAGCTTTTATTAAAACATTGACGAGTTCCCCTGGCGTCACCTGGAATACAATCCTTCATAATTATTGTTTTAATTAATGAAACATTTTGACGGGTTTCATTAAAAAAAAATAGTTAAATATATATTGAATAAATTGTTTACTCGGGTACGAGCAAGGCTAAATGATACGTTTGCCCATAACGTGGCGCTGGTTAAGATAGTATACACACCACATTGTGCTTGTGGCCTCGAGACGTAATGTGGTGAGTCTCGTTACCCCAGTAATTTCATTAGCATACGGAATACATTAATGTTTGCACAGTACTCAGGCGGATGCACCATGAGCTGCGGTGGTTACCTACCTAGACGATCTCCGGCCGTAGACCTACAATCAGAAAAAAATACAATAAATTTACTCTATTTGGTTATTTTAATAGTACATATAATTTACTGATATCTTGAATTAATTAAACTATAAAATAAACTTTTCATTAACTCTTAAACATTGACAAAAAACATGTTTGAAAATTATATGAAACCAACAAAGTTTTGCTACTTTTTACGTTTTCATTTATTCTGTTGATGAAAGAAGTTTTGTATTTGTAAAGAAAGTTTTGCAAATATTCAATGGCTGTCCTAAAAGAAACCAGGCACGTGTCCTTTTAAAACAGTTGTTGCTAGGTAAACAAATTTCATGAATTGATTTCTTTAAAGTTGCGAAATTTTCTTGAGATATAGGGTTTCAATTTTCCGAGACTGTCCAGCTCACCAAACAGTTGTTGACGTCTGGAATGCATAAATGTTCTTATATTATAGGCACAGATTCCGATTCCAACTAAATACTTCCATTTTACAAGGTAAGCGGCTAGCCTCGGCGTCAATAGTACAGTTATATATTACAGCTATTGTAACGAACCAGCATGATTTTCTCATAGCATTCTATAAACGCTATTTAAATGTATGGCAATTGCTAAACAGCCTAGACATGTTTCATCGTAGGATCTTATTTACTCTTAAAGTCCGATATTTCATTCTTGTGTAAGATCAAAGAGTTCTCAGTGGTCGAACATAAAATAGGTTGTATTAGCTACATGTGCATAGCCATGTCATGCACTTAGTGTAGTCTTCGTCGTTAGTTTTAAATGTTTATAAAGTATTCCATTAAACAATACACTGGATTTCAAAGTAGCTTCTCGTTTTTTCAGTTATTAGAGGACAATAAAAAGTTGTCTTTAAAAGGTATCTATCATAGTGCTGTTGGCTTTCCTCCTGGTATCTCTGTCAACTAACCAAACAATCTCTCCATATAATATGTATGTCACGGAAATGAATTTTTTATTTGAAAATAGTATGACTCAATACAGATTTTTTTTCAGTGTTACATCAGATTTTTTTTTATTTGACGCGGAGACGAGCACGGCGTTCACCTGCTGGTAAGTGATACGCTTACCCATAACGAAACGCTGGTTAAGATAGTGTACACAGGACCACTTTGCGCTCCTCGCCTTGAAATATAAGTTATTAAGTCTCGTTACCCCAGTATCTTCAATACCTACAGCACTCTTCAAACCGGAACATTTGCACATTATTATTTGGCGGATAAAATACCAGTTGCGGTGGTACCTACCTACATGGTCTTCGGCAAGAGAGTTACCACCAGTCATATTCTATCCTATTTGACACAGATAATATTAGCATACAAATAAATTTCATTTTAGATTTTGTAATATCTGTTATTTTAAAGTTTTGATTTTCTATTAGGTTAATACATAATTGAAGAGAACTATGTGCAATATCAATTTAGTTCTTATTAATTTGTTTATCTTCCCTATTTTTAGGAGTGGAGGTAATTTTGACACACTTATTTTGGTTCAAAAGCTCAATGCCAAGAAGCTCGTAGATATTCCATTAATTTAAGGCCGCGTTACAACGTCGGAGCTTTAAAGTAGGTAAGCAAAGTTTGCGTCCCTCCCTCGTGCGGTTTTGACGGGGTCTCGGTGCGGTTAGGGGAAGTTACGAAAACCGACAACGAGTCGAGCTTATTAGTATTTTTGAGCCAAGCGTGATATTGTTTTATGTATGAAAAAGTTTGAGTAACAAAGATGTGTTATAAAGTTTTACTGCTCACCATAATTCTTATTAATATTTAATTAAAAAAGTCAGCTTTTGTAAATATATTACTTTATGTTAACCCTAAAAACTTTGTGTATTAATATAGAGAGTTACTACTACGATAACGGTTTATTGTAACTGACCACCTGTTTGGGCAAGTCAAAATGACCAGTGATACGAGTCTCGCTAAAAGGGTTAGTGTTGGAAGCGACTACGACGATTTAATATCGCTGTTATCGACGTTGAGAAGCGATTAATAGGTCGTCTCTTCACTCGGTTGCACCTCGGAAACAGCTCGCACCGAATAATCGCATCGATCGCCAAAAAACTAACCCACATACGCACTGGCAGCGTAGCCGGAATTATTAATCGCGAGGAGTAAGTAGGCGGGCGGCGGCAGTGTGCGGTGGCGTGTCGTCGGGGTGCGGGGGGGAGCAGAGG
>DWLS01005035.1:0-13189 GCA_018246255.1 Pachliopta kotzebuea | reverse complement strand
AGTAGGGGGTCTACACAACACGGAAAAACATGGCAAGGGGTCTACGACACAAAAAAGTTTGGGGAACTCTGGTCTAGTGGTTTTAACGCCGGCCTTCCACTCCTAAAGTACCGGGTTCGGATCCGGCCTGCGCCAATGAATTTTTCAATTTACCTGCAGTTAGTATAACACCAACTAATAACACGTGCTGTAACGGTGAAGGAGAACATCGTGGGGAAACCTACATATCTATGTGATGACCATCCGATCGGACTGGTATGTGAAATGGAGAAGGCAATGCCAACACGACTCAATTATAACTGACAAGGAAGTCGTCGTGTTTCAATACACATGATGACCACGACCTCTGTTGTGAGGAAATACGAATTAGAAGAAGAAGGTAGCAAACAGACATACAGCTTGCCTGAAGGTATATAGTTACCTTAGTCTATAGACGCCTGCAGCATCAAAGGTCCCGCAAGGATCTTATCACATCATGTAGGACTCCATTCTGTAGCTCCTTGGGAAACCTTAGAGGGGAATTACCTTAGTGTTAATCATTATGATGACCACGACCCTCAGTCATGAGGACATTGAATATGCAAGTATCCGTGAAGTGAAGTAAAATAGGCGCGTGCTTAACAAAATCTGAAATAAGTTACGGCGATCGGATGCGCCTATACATCCGTCTTAATTAAAGACTCACGTCTCGCCAGCTCACTGTGGAAACGTCGAACAGTTTCCGGCAGACAGCGATAATTGTTTCCCCGACAATTCGTCTCGGCTCAGCCTTCCCATCAGCGGCGCAAGGCTGGCTGGGTTTAGGCGGCCGATCACGTTTCCCCCCACCGTCGCCACCACCGCCACCACCGCCGACCACCACGAATACGTGAGCTGATGTAATAAGCATCAAATGCCGGATCTTTAATTGAATTCCGCCGAACGGTGTTCATTTACTAATATATGTCACAGACTGTTTAACTGGCGCAGACTAGCCGTTTACTTTCCAAGTCCCTAGTTCGATTCCGAGGACACATGAATTTTGATCGACTGCCGTTTAAGGTATTATTTGGGTCATTAATCCATTTAAAAATTAGTACCATAACAACTATTATACAACACTTAATATATATAGCGCCTTTCAAAACAAAGGTTGGCAACTAAATGAAGTAATGATCGGATCCTTATAAACTAATTTATACGTTTCAACATACTTGTATATTATCTTATTTATTATATGGACAAGTATATATACAGTGTATAAATATCATTTAAATTTATTTTATATTAATATTTTTATATGTATTATCACACTCCTTTCATTTTAATCGTTTAATGCATCTATCTACCTCATCATACCTTTGCACTATCCATAGTAGACAGTAAGATAATTCCAATGGCATTAAGTTCACTTTTACAATAGATTTCAAAATAAATAAAGAAAGTTTATTTTTACAAGTAATTACACAAAGTACACTTTTCTAGAGCGAAATACTAGAAAAAGGCGCTTTCGTTTGCGATGCCTATATTTACCAAGATTATTTAAAAATAGATCTTTTTTCAGTATAAATGAAATTAAACTGTATATTAATTATATTTAACGTCTAGGAAGTAGCTAAAATATGGAAAAAATTAACTTCAAAGTTTCTTAAGTTGAAACAGTGCCGCACGAAAGGAATTATGAATAATTGTTCTCAACTCTCTCCTTGTTTGTGATTCCACGAGCCCCAGCCGTGGGAACATTTAATGGGCTGTTTATTATTATATAATATTACAAGTATATTATTATTACTATAATATTGTATTAAATAAAGTGCGTTGTACGAATTTTTGACCTTCTGTATAAACGTTCGAAGCTATTTTCTGGTACATGAACATCAGCTACGTAGACGGCATACTTAATGAATTAAAATCTATTTACAAATGCAATAGGAAGTGTTTTATATTGAAACGCAATATTTACACAGAACTATTTATTATTCTGTATTTATGGTAATAATGAGAATAACATACGTGAATTTGTTATAATATTTAACTACTGTCAAGAGCATCGATAACACATCCAAGGAGGAACATTCCCAATTTGCTATTAGAAGTCTGACTATCCTAAATCCAATTCAAACATAAAGAGGCTTGATAAGAAGAGGACAAAATGTAAAATTAAATTAATACCAATAATCATAGTAAATTTTATGATTTTAGACCAACCCATATAAAGTCATAAACCTTTAAACATTTCAAGCTTTATCTTCTTTCATAAAAGTAAAATCTAAATAGATAAAGCGATAGATCAAATTCTTTAGTCCTGCTAATATCTTACTCTTTTTCGGCATGCGTCCTTGCAGAATGGGAAGTCGCTATGTCAAATTAATAGCTGACATATGCTATATATATAGGTATAATAACAATATTTTGATTTTATTTATTTTTACATTAGTTTTTAGTTTTTTAGTTGCGAATGCAAATACTAGTATTATTAATAAAGCAGACAATAACTTACCATATTTACTGGTGGTACATCTCTGTTGCTACAGACCGTCTAGTTACCACCGCAGCTCATATTTCTACAGCCAAATATTAATGTGCAAACATTACTGTCTTGTAGTTTGAGGGGTGTTGTATGCTAGTGAAATTACTGAAGAAAAGAGACTTAATATATTATGTTTCAAAGAGCGTAATGTGGTGCTGTATACCATCTTAACTATCACCATGTTATGGGCAAGTGTATCACTTACCACCAGGTGAAGGCCTTGCTCGCCGTCTCATAGAATAAAATAATAAATAAAAATACCCTCGTAGCAATAATAATAGCTTAGCTGTAAATTTACCAACAGAATTTTCTGTAATAAGTAATACAAAATATGTTCTAATACTTTATAGTCATGAACCATTAAATAAATAGAGCATACGAGTTAAAGAATGAGAGGTTGAAAACTTGTGGAATGAAAGGAGACAAATTGAGGAAAAGGAATTGAGAAGAGAATAAGTATAAGTAATAAATATAAGGATGACTCTAAGCCACAATACGGAGGAGAACGAAAAATTGGCCATATGGTATATTTATTTAATAAATATATAAATAAATCTTTATTTCAGACAAGTCCATATTAGGTTAATAAGGAACACTATATGTTTATAAAGAAATCCTTATATAACTTAAATCACAAAGTCAACAAACAAGTCACTTGATTGTCTAATATATAAAAATCATCTGGCTCCCAGAAAGTAGTTACCCAATTTGACCTAAAACGCTAAAGTTCAAGTTAAATTATATGTATTAAACGCCAGTCCGATAATTAAATCGGTTTGTATAAAACTGTCTGATATAATCACAGTCAAAACACCCATCAAATAAAGTAATTAAGTCACTAACTTAATAAAGAATCGCAATAAAAGTACTTTCAACAGTTTAACATCAAGTTGTTGATACGATTGAAATTGAGCTTTATGATTATTAAGCTAGAGCTTGCGGCTCTCGTAGGGTCTAGAATTCCTGGGTTCAAGTACTGCCGGTCCGGTATAAAACGTCCGCGGTACCACCGAATGGTCACATTACGATACCACCACCACCAGAAGAAGCGTCTCCGAACTATCAACAATGAAATACGTTAGTATTTGTTTACTTTATGCAACTGTGTCAGTGTTGTCGACCTTTCTATTTGCAGGCGAATTACTACTCGCAAGTGATCTATCATAACTTATATATAAAAAAACAGTGCTATATTCGTATGTGTAATATAAGTGATGTGTGTGCTTTATTTGTAATAAGGTTCTATATCATAAACTATCAACTTGAATATTAGAAACTATCGCAAACAAAATTTAAGTGAACTTGAATCAACTAATTTATCCTTTGTACCTAATATCTATTTAGACTTTATTATTTTAATTGTTTGCTTAATTAAATAAGTTCAGTCTTTAGTTTTTATATATACTTGTATGTATATTATTATATATGTTATAATTTAGATCTAAAATTAAATCTCTATATTAATTAATCTTAGTAAGTGATTGTTACGTTTTGATACCTTATTCATCATCATCATTTATCGTTTCAACCAACAAAGGTGTGCTTACTTAGATAGTTACTTAACTATCATTAATATATTTACTACTTATATATTTTTTAATTACTTCACTTAATTACTTATTTAAAGTTTCAATACTACTCTTTTTTACCTGATGGTAAGTGATACGCTTTGCCTATAAGAATTCGGCGCTTGTAAAGATTGTATACACAGCACCATAGTTCTCGTCGCTTTGTACCTTAATATGTTAAGTATCGTCTCCCCAGTAATTTTACTAACATACAGGACCCTTCAAACCGAAACTAATGTTTGCACATTACTGTTTTTTTCTGCAATAGGAGCTGCGGATGTATCTACCTAGACGGTCTCTGGTAAAGAAGACTTAACTTTATCCCATCAGTTACTTTAACATGTTCCTTTGCTCGTTCATCTCTTATATTATTATTATAACATCCTCAATAATCATCATCATCAAAAATCAATTATTATATAAATATATAAAACTTATTATTCTTTTCAGCTAATTATATTGACAGTAGCTAGTGTGGCCCAAGCAGCGCGCTTGGAAAAGGTTTACTTGCCCGCTCACGCCGGATCATCAGGTGGGGCTGACGCCGGTCTACTCACACCATTGGAAACTAAAGCTTCTCCCCAGACTTACTCGGGATCGGGTCAGAGCTTCGCCGCTGGCTCAGCTAGTAGCCAAGCGCAGATCCTGAGGTACGATAACGAGATCAACGCGGACGGATACCATTACGCATACGAGACTAGCGACGGTACCAAAGCTGAACAGAATGGTGAGTGACTAACCTTTGTTATATTCATCATCAGCAGGTACAAGTCCACTGCTGGACATAAGCCTCGCGAATAGTGAGGTAATTTGGGCCGTCTTCCATCACTCTGGCCCAATGTGTGCTAATAAAAGCCAAAGCTTCGTTTGTTGATTAGTAGGAACACGAGCAGGTGAGGTTGGCTTAGGTCCCGTGAGTGTTTATATGGGACCCATTACATCTCTCTTCTTCTCTCGTTCTGTATTAACTCGATTAGTATATTCTTAATTCTTCTTGTGATCTTGAAGTTTATTATGATATTCCCTGATATTATTGTTCAGAGCTTTCTCACTCTATTATTCACATCATTCAATACTAATACTATCTTACTAACTACCAACACAAAATTGTTGTACAAAAAATAGTAAAGAGAAGAAAATTAAAAATTGAATCAAAATTACGATTGTAGTAAACAATGACGATAACAGAAAAGAAAATGTGATAGATATAAAGTAAAGATGTGGCGTGTTTCGTATAAGAGGCGATGAAAAGAGAGAAAAGATATGAAGCAATAGAATATCAGATAGTGAAATGTAGAATGAAAGGATATAAAAGATAGGCAAAAGAAAGAGAGAAAAAGAAAAATTGGAATAAAACAAAGTGATTACCATTTTATTTTATTCTAATTTTTCTGTATATATTATATATTTATTTACATAAGACCCATACATAAAACATGAAGTAAGAACGCAATTAAAAACTGTTGTTTTTACACATATGTATATATAGTAATATTTACTTCTCTTATTTCTATTGTTTACCATAGAAATGTAACTGCTTGAAGTTCTGTTTTAATATTCCTCTTTAAAGGCTGGAAAACGACAACCTTATTCTCAGTCAAATCATCAAAATAGTATACCGTGTGTATAATACATAAAAATTTACTGGTGGCAGGTCTCTTTTGCTGGAGACCGTCTAGGTACCACCGCAGCTCCTATTGCAGCCTGCAAACATTACTGTGTTACAGTTTGAAGGGTGCTGTATGCTAGTCAAATTACTGGGGTAACGAAACTTAACGCCAAAGTTTTAACCAGCGCTAAGTTTTAGGCAAGAGTATCACTTACCATCATTTAAACGCATTGCTAGTCACGTTGTTTCGTCTAATGAAAAAAAATGTATTTTTATGACATAATCATCATCATCATCATCACCATCAGCCGATAAAGTTCCACAGCTGGATAAAGCCCTCTCTCAAAGTTCTCCACTTCAATCGGTCCTGTGATCAAAAATCAAGTTAATATATACGAACTAAAATTTGACTTTAACTTATACTACTTAAAACATTACAAATACATTTTCGATTACTTAAATAATGTTTACTACTTTATTAATTGATATTTACTAAGTGTGCTTTTTACGTAGATTTTAATTTGTGTTGATGACATATATATAACGTATATTTCAATATCTCATATTATATGTACTTATTTACACCAAACATTACATAGTTATTACAAAACATGTATAATCATTTACTAGGTTAATTCGCTTTACCATCACAGACCACATCATCACAACACCAGGTGGTATCGTGGTGAAGCATTGAACTGTATCTTTAAAAAAAATTAACCCACTTACAAGTTAAGGTTACCAACAACAAGTATCGAAGCGGTTACATTATAGTTATATCTACTGTTTTGTAATATATTTTGTATGCCGTAGTTTAGTTTGATCTTACTACAGTACAGTCTATTTCTACTACGTATTCTTATGCTTCGTTTTTTGTTTAATACTCGATCCCTCGCAAAGTTTGATCGGGAATTTTACTGTATCTTATTCTTTACTTAACTATTACTTCCTTCTATTTTTCTTTTTATGCTTGTTGTATTTTTGTTTTCCTATTTCTTTTATATTCTTTCTTTTTTCTTTTCTCCGTTGGTGACCGCAGCTCCTATTGCAGCCGTCAAATAGTAGTAAACATTACTGTGTTACAGCTTGAAGGTTGTAGTTAATGAAATTACTCGGGTAACGAGACTTAATATGGTACTGAATATACAACATTATAAATTACCACGTTGTTATGGGCAAGCGTATCACTTACAATCAGGTGAACGCACATAACTTAATGAATACTTCGTGATATAATTCTAGTAGTCGACTTTATATATTATTATTATTTATTATCATTAATGTTCATCATTAAACATAATAAGTAAAGTAGTGAAACACTTATGCATAAAGGTCAGATGTAAAGTACTACCTTTCTTCTAAAGGTTCTTTTTATTTTATACATAGAATCGAGCGAGCCGTTCACGTGATAGTAAGTGATAACATTGCCCATAACAACGTAGTACTAGTTAAGAAATATCAATTAACTAGTACCAAGTAATAGCTGTTGTACTTATAAAAGATGAGGAAGATGAGGAACCTTAAGAATAAAGAAATGTAAATAATGATGTGATACTTAAAGTTCTTCATCTTTTATACATAAAACAGCTATTATTTGGTACTAGTTAAGATGTTATATCTTAACCTCGTCGTTATGGGCCAGCGTATCACTTACTATCACGTGAACGCCTTGTTCGTTTCGACATTTAAAAAATCTCTATTCAGATAGTTAGAAGAATATTTTAAAAGTTAAGTTAACTTCTTCATTTAAA
Source organism: Pachliopta kotzebuea (assembly GCA_018246255.1). Lineage (NCBI taxonomy): Eukaryota > Metazoa > Arthropoda > Insecta > Lepidoptera > Papilionidae > Pachliopta > Pachliopta kotzebuea. The sequence goes on along the minus strand of DWLS01005035.1, from coordinate 5,752 downwards.
TGTATTAAGTTTTCATAAACAGCGAATAAATCAAAGTACTGTAAACAAATACATCATTAAACCTGTTTAAGTTATAAGTTCAACATCTTAGCGTGACCCCGTGCTAATAGTTAAGACAGTTATTTACTTAGTAAGCAGTAAACAAGATATAGCAAATTATTATCTAGTATTAGTAAGTAATAATTGACTATTAAATTTGTCAATTACTTAACAGTTTCAGTTGTCATCAGAAATCTATTATTCTGCGAGTAATAAATCTATAACAATGCAGCTCTGGTTAGAATGTACACTACTCTAATAATTAACTATATATTAGTATGTTAGTTATGATCTGGACTGAAAGGACCTATACCCCAAATAGACCGGGATTTGTCCATTTTCTTTACTGTCTCATATCTAATATATATTTCTTTCTCTTATTTTGTTTGTGCAAACAAACAAATTAAGCGCTTTGCTTTCGTCTACTTTACTGCCGTTAAACATAAAATTATTATATACACAAACATATACAGAATTACATGTATATATAATATGTTATTTACAATATTTACCATATGTTTATAAATTAACATGTATCATTTTAAAGGTCGCATTGAATTTATTAATGATTGGAACGAGATGAACTTAGCGTCAGGAATGTCGGCGTACATTTAAGGTTTGTTTGTTCATCCATAGGTATGTTATTAATTAGACTGTAATAGTTCATCAGCCGATAGCCGTCCACTGCTGGACATAAGCCTCTACTAATAAGTAAGGCATTTGGGCATCTAGATTAATACCGAAAAAGAGATACTACGAACCGATTTTGAAAATTAATGGAAAAGATGAAAAATAAGGAGAGCTGATTATAGCTTATAGATAGATAAAGAGACCGAGATGAATATTTAGTACAGTACTTAAGTACAAAAAATACATAAGTTAGTACATGAGCAATCCACTTGATTTTAAGTGTTGATTAAGTTTGATTTTCATGTAAATATATCTAGATCTTTTTTGGTCAAGAACCGAAAGTTCCAAGGAGAATTTAACTGCTTCTTACTTCCTAACACTAAGATCCCTGCTTCGATTCTGTCATCACATGTTGTGTAGTTAGCTTAGTGAACATCTTTACTGTTCGCTAGTAAGAAATAGGTGGAGTAGTAACAATGAAACTAAATGCTAGTAACAAGTCTCCGCGATTTTGTTTGTGTTCCCTTCATCAACATTTCGTTTGATAATATCTGAATTCGTGACTTCATTACACTTCGAAGTTCACGAGACAGTCCATGACTTTATACTTAAACTTTACACGCGGATACTATTAGGCGTTCTACTAATAATTTTCATCAATAAACCCAACACTAAATGTATTGCTTTGCAATAAAAAATATTGGCTTATGTAAAGTAATAACCGCTGTGATTGTGTAACGCCGTTCCTCTCACTGTCAATATTGCGATATATCTATATAGGATCTATATATAAGTATACAGATATTGGACAACTTCCGGTTGGTCGGCCGGAAACGGAAGTACATAAAAAAACGAGACGAGAGTTAGCTTGAGCCATCGGGTGGAAGGGTTTTTAAAAACTACATGCTTGTGACTATTGCCCCAAGTCCCGAGTCACTATGAGATGTGAAGTTAATAAATACTGAGAGAGAACTGATTTTATTTGGCAATACAAGCTTCTTATATACTAAGGTTTTACAATGGCTCCTTATGGCTAGTTTATAAACTATATGTGATTAATGGATCTATTATCCGAGTGCAACGGATTCCTATTTCATTTTATCAGTAATTGTTTTCTTTATTCATTGTCGTCCTTTCTCTTATGACAATAGAACACGAGGAAAATTTTTATTTAAATAAGATATCAAAAAAATGCACTATTAAGGTACTTGGTGACTTTTGCTCCCACTTCCGTTTGGCCGGTTATATCGGAAGTACATATAAATAGCAAATTTTATACGATGAACATATTTGTATAAGAATAATGTCAAAAATATGCATAGTACTTGGTGACTTTCGGCACCACTTAATTTGGCAGACTGGAACCGGATATAGCTAAGAACCATCTCCGTATTATCCACCTCAACATTAATACCAAGTTTCATTTTGGTCCAAGTTACTGTTTGTCCAGGGCGCGACCACATACACACACACTTGACTAAATCATAGTCAATGCGAAATTGACAATAGATTAAATATTAGTAATACGTGTCAAAAAAAATTAAGTTATATATAAATCGATAGATTTTGTTGAAATGATAAAATAATGGGGGTGTAAGGAGTCCCACACTACTCACGGGGCCCAAGTCAACCTCATTTGCTCGTGGTGCAGACTGTTAATCAACAGATGAGGCTCTACTTCAGACAGTCCAAATTTCCCTCACTATTGGAGGCAGTCTATGTCTATCAGTGGACGCAGGCTGATGATGATGATGAGATAACATTAACCTATTATGTAATAGTATGCGATAAAAAATACTAGATTAAAATTTTTAAAATACTTCGATATTAAGTAAACATGAAATAACTAAAGCTTCCTATAATATTTCTAGAAGTTAAATAAAATTTGGGTCTTAAAAAAATTATAATTATCAGCTGTTAGTACATCGTAAAACAGGATGATAAAATAAGAGGGTATTACGCCTATAACAATATGAAGGTAATTGAGATATTTACAATGTATCATATTTAATAAATGCGTAGATCTGAAGATCGGGATAAGTGGCGTTTCTTTAGAGAAGCTTATGTCCAGCGGTGGACTTCCGCAGGGTGATATGATAATGATAACGCGCTACAGTTTTATTATATAATATGATTAACGATTATTAATAGACAGGCATAAAATAGGTACAATAAATTGGTACGTAAAAAAGAGATAGTAAAAGTTTGGGAACCTATGACATAGACGATCTCTGTTGGAACTTTGTAAAAGGCATGATGGGTATGGTATGTCCCCTAATATACCAAAAAATAAATAAATAAAAAATAAAAGAAAATCCTGACTTTGTGTCTATGTAGTTAATAAAACATAAATCTTAATTCGCGCGCTGAAACTCTTCCAGGTCGTGTGATCCAGGGTTTAGCGCCTGAGGAGGGCTCGCTCCAGGTGTCCGGCTCGTACTCGTACGTAGGCCAAGACGGCCAGACTTACACCATCACTTACACAGCCGACGAGAACGGGTACCGTGCGGTCGGTGACCACCTGCCCACCCAGCCGCCGATACCAGAGGAGATACTTAGGAGCTTGCAGCTGACAGCAGGATCCGGTGGTAAAGATAACACTTTAAATTATGATTAATAACTTTTCCGGGTGGTGTGAATTGGATGGTGGAGGTCCACAAGTGTGCTCTCACCACTTCTTTTTTCCGTCTTCATTAATATCATTACTTCTGTACTAATCTCCCAGTACCATTTTTATGCTGACGATTTACAGCTTTATCGCCACACTCTTATTTAGTATATTTCGGAAGCTATTGCTTTGGTAAAACCGGACCTAGATAATATTGGCTTTAAGTCTCCGTTGCAGGAGACCGTCTCGGTACCACCGCAGTTCAGCCGACAAGCACTACTGTCTAAACATTATTGTGTTCCGGTTTGAAGGTTGCTGTATGCCTGTGAAATTACTGGGGTAACGAGACTTAACACTTCACTTCTCAAGGCGACGAGCGCAATGTAGTGCTACGTACATCTTAACCAGTGCCACATGGTTATTGGCAAGCGTATCACTTACCATTAGGTGAACGTTTTAATAATTTCGTCGATTAGTAGAATAGGTATCTAAAATATTATTTACTGTTCAGTATATCATCTACGTGCAAAACATTAATTATTCTCAGGTCAATACGACAGCAAAAAGAGCAGCTACGACGCTGACGCCGGATATTGAAGAAAATTTCCGAGAAAAACTGGATCACTATTAGATCCGTGATCCGCAAAAGAGATCTAAACATAGCGTTCAGTGTACATAAAACTTAGACATTAATCTGTTGATTTTTTTATACGATTTGAAATGTAAATATATTTATAACAAAACGAATCGGTTTTTTCATTGTTATATTTCTTTGTTAAATGAGTTGTAAATTAGATATAAATACAAAATGTAAATGTTTTGAACCCTTTTCATGTGAGTACTGCTGTCAATGAACTGAGCCATAGTATAGCTAAAATTTATTTGAAAAAAAATTCATATTAAATTTATGATCTATTGTCATACATCTATTTAATGTGTCAATATCAAACTGAATTTCATTTTGTCAACCAAAACAATTATGTATACTTAAGGATTTTTACCTAGCTTCCAAAATACGGCGCTTATAGTCTACTCGTGCTATTAATATTCTTTTTTTTCTTATTGGCTTTTCTTAAAAGAGATGTACTAAAGTGTTGTCACTTATGATTGGAACAGTAGTACTAGTTCTCTGCAGAGACTATCTTAAAACAAAAAACGTTTTGCGCCTGTAAAAATCAAATAGCAACTTTTTAGGAACAAAAGTGTTGCATGTAATATTTGTGTAGGGAAAACATTTCTTATGTGGTTAATATTATGATGATACGCAACAATCAAATCTAATTTAATGTAATATGTTAAACCGAAGGTTCCAGAAATCTTTAAACGTCCTTCAAGTAAATTAATTTCTGTAATAAAGCACTAAGCGTTTTACTTAATACACTTTCCTTTTCTTTTGTGGATTCGTTGTTTAAAAAAGTTTCCTGTAAAAAATATTGTTTATCTTAGTGAATACATAGTATTGTTTGTAAGTAAATTTCGCTTTTCATATCACATTGTATTATATTTATTTCTTATTTATTGTGAGTAAACTACAAATTTAATTATTTTTAAACTGATCGAGCTATAATTAGTTGCATAAATACATATTAATAAAAAAATTAAAGTTTTCCCTACATATTTTTCTAGCGTATAAAATTATAGAATTTAAGTATAATTACGAAATTTATTTAGCCATTTATAGGATATGAATGTAATAGCTCCATTCTCATGATACAAATTACTTCACATAGGCCTTGAATGGTGTAAAGAATTTGTCGTATGCTTAATCAAGTGATGATGTAATTCTGTAGTAAAGAATGGAGTATGATTTTATCCATAGTTCATTTATGAGATTTACTTCATTATTTAAACATTCTTTTATAACACCGTACAAACAAAAATACCTTTCACGATAAAGTACTACGGAATGAAAAGAAGAAATAAGCTCTTAATAACTTTTCTGTTTTATTACGGTTAATTTTTTTATTCAAATGTTTCTACAGCTTGTAATTCATTGCTATAAGGATATGCATTAAAAATTGCGTTGGAAAAGAGTTACAGAGATGAAAAGCTCTGATTATTTACAATTACTGCTTACAAATACTTAATATGCAAAGAAAGGTATACATTACAAAAAAAAAGGTAATCATAATAGAAGCTGACAAAAATGATAGCAGTTAATAAGTTTACATATTTATCCTTCGCTTATTTTAAACTTAAGAACAGAGTAAAACTGCGTGTCTCTGTAGTTATCAAATGTTTGATATTTTTGAACGTATTAATAAACAAAGCTCTTTGTCTGTAGAAGCAATGAGATACAGACTCGGTCTAGTTTAAATTCAAAACATTTACTTATCCCGAAATAAAGACTAGGCACACTACATCTACCTCAAACGATTCCTGGACCATGACGAAACGGCTCCAATCCGCAACCAAACGCCTCGGCGAGTGGTTCAGGAAATGGAGAATCGACGTCAATCCCGAAAAGAGTGAAGC
>DWLS01005034.1:0-13190 GCA_018246255.1 Pachliopta kotzebuea | reverse complement strand
GTAACACACATTGATTGTACACCTTTGTCTTAAGGCATTGAGGAATGTTGGACGAGAAGACGTTGCGTAGTTTACTGTTTGTAAAACTGTGTTTATTGTTTGTAAAACTTTTCTATTATATATATACAATTATTGCTGGTAAAGAACATAATCCAAACACTCCTCTAATTTTTTCCATAAATCTCGAATCGTCAGTGTTACAAATAACCAATTACGGAAGTTTAATTTTATATTATTCAGCTAAAATTAAGTCTGTTTAATATAACTTAAGCAACTTTTCATTAACATATTCTGCTTATATCTCCTATTTTATTTAATTAACAATGCTATTCAATGAAAGCTATTCAGTTTTTTGATTGAAACCTCAATAGTTCTTCGCCTCTTTTGCAACTGTGGATCCGACTGTAATAAACACGGATTATTTTTGTGACGCGTACTCTTTTGTCTTTCATTGGTTCATCAACCCATTTTCTTATTTAGGTTACTCTGATACAGTCTGAGTTACTACTGAATATAAATTAAGTTTTATATTCGTTTATTGCGCAAGAGAAATTTCCATTAGATTTAATTGTCGTTAAAGTATTCATTTCTGTTATAATTCATGATCATAATGGTTCAGATATCTTCTCTAACGAAAATTAGAAATCTAAATATTTAAATTTGTAGACGTTTAAATATTATTGTTATAATTGCACAATGTAGATAACATGAAAATTCGCGGTCGCAAACCCATACTAATCAACAGTTATAAACTACACTCAATTTTGATATTAACGGTGGAACATATTTCAAACTGATTGATTTATAACGGGTCAGCTGTTGCTTTTCGATTCAATTTATTGTCAGAGATCAACGTAAGGTCCGTTATACAGACTGCTTATCAGCCTTAAACTTGTTATTTCCGTTAAGAAGTTCAATGTATTGCTTAAACGACAATTTATATTTACCTCATGAACTGAAGATAGACTTTCTGTACTGGACATTGATCTACAAAGATCTCCAAACCGAAGAAGCGTGCGTTGTTCTCATTCAACGGTTTCCTTTGACCTTCTCTAGGTCATCGGTCTACTTTGGTGGACGGTATACCTATAAATACCAACAGGCCTTTGAATAAGAAAAAAGCTGAGAACTTGAAGTCGCAGATTCGAATTTACGACATTATAATTGGATTATTCTCATAATCCATGGAAGCTGAAATCAAAAATAGAGTAGTTATTGAATTACTTATGTTCATACATTAACAATACAAATTGAAAAAAAGAAAAAAAAATTGGATGTATCAAAAATGTAAGTACTAAGTTTTTTTTCTATTCAATATGAATCTATAAGATAAAAAAAATATTCATTCTACTTGCCTTGTGCGACCGTACAACTTCATTAGTGAAAGATCTAGAAACAGACGGTGTTGAAGATAACAAAAAAGATAACGATAAAGTGTTTGCTTTCAAAGTAATAAAAATATAAACAAGCTTCAAACGTGTCTTTCGAGTTATCCGACACAATGGCTGATAATTAGCTTAAGTCAAGCCACGTCTGGCTTAACCATTCAGATATTCTGAGACAATGCATAGGTTGCTTGCAGAATAGAAACTACTTTCCGTGCAATTACCGCTTCGCTTTTGCTGCATTATTTTGAAAAATACAAGCTTTTAGGATTTTCAACATTCTCAATGGGAATAATACACGACACGTGTTCGAAGTAAAATTTCTATTTTAGCGTACTTTTCATATTTTTCATGACTTGCGCGAATAACGTGCATGCACTGTTTAGCAAGTAGATAGCAATGTTTTAAATGTTCATGTTTTATAAATACAAGCTTTTTTATAATATAGCACACATTGATAGCTTTACATCTAAATTCATGTTAGTACTAATATAAGCATTAAGACTATTGTTAGACATTACTTATACATTAAATTGACTAAGACATCCGTCAACCACCACCAGCAAGCAAAGCGGAATTGCTAAAAATGACTTACTTCTCGAGAAAGAAGAACCCAATTGTCCATAGGAAAATATTAAGTAAGGATTTTTAAGCTATTTTAAATCTGTACAAGTCCTACGTCCAGCAATGGGCATCCATCGGTTGAAGTGATGATGATTTATGAATCTCAAATAAAGAGCATATTATAGGATATTGCACTTAACAATACACGAACTCTCTGCATCTTTACTTATTACACGTGCTCTATGCATTCAATAAATTTAAATTAAAAAGAAATAGTATAGTGCGCTTATTTAAAAAGATCTTAGTTATGACTCAATGTAATACCTATATTTTAAAGATTTGTAACAATATTATTTGTCTTACACGTTTATACCAAGAAAAACTGATGTGAGAAAATTTTTCTCTCACGATTCTCCACGAACAGATAATCCGATTGAATATATTGTAATGCCTCTCGATGTGCCTGCTGTAATTCAGCTTCAATAACATTTTAAGAAGAACTTGAGGGATTGTTGCAGAATTTAGAAAGATCGTGTTTGATTCTATTAGACTTGGAATAACATCTCCGAAACTAATTGTGAGTTAACATTGTTCACTTTTGTTGACTTAGGATTTTCAGCTTTACTTAGACTTATAATTTGTTTAATAGGGTTTCGTGATTGTGTATACAATTGTCTGTGAAGTTTTAGTGTTTAAGTATATTTTGATTTTAGATTAAGCTTGAGACGACCAGCATTTTTACTTCATAATAAGTAATATCTCTGTCACTATAATATAGCGCTTGTTATATTCTCTGCACCATATAGAACTGCTTTCACTGTGACATGATGTTAAATGTTTCTAATTTTAATACCTACATCATTATTAAAATGAAAGCAAAGTAATATTTGTAGTTATATTTAAATGAGAAAAATAGATGCTGCGGTTTTTTTTTCGAGTGATGTCGATGCTTTCGGCCACTATTATGGCCGCGAAAGCTTCATCGGACCCTGCGCTCGCGGATCCGGACTCCGCGAGCTGAAAAGTATATACATATATAAATTATATAATATTAGGTGGAGGAGAGAGACGAGGGAAGAGGATTTGGGGGGATGCTGCGGTGGTACCTGCATTATCTACGCAATAGCATTCGGCAATAGAAACCTCATCATTTTATGTTATATGATTGGTTCTAACGTTGAAATTTTGATGTAAATTTATGTATATAGTGAAGGTGGTTACATTTTGAGAATTGCAGTTCAATGTTTGATTCCTTATAAATTGAATATTGATTTTATTTGCAATTAATTGAATTGGAAATAACTAGAATAGGTACGAATTTAATAGCTCACATATATGAACTAGTGCTAGATTAATAAATTACTGATTGATATTATAGTCCAATAATAGAATTTTATAAATTATTCCAGAATATTGATATTTACAAACGGCTCCTATGGAAAGTTACAAAGAATATTTTAAATTAATCAAATTCTATTGTATGTCATATACTAATTAGTATAATACTATGAATTTAATATTTTTAAACAATTTTTGTTTCCTGTTGGGATATCCCCACGGTGTCCCACTCAGAAAGTCATGGTACCCAAGTCAACTTTACCTGTTCGTAACCTTGTTAATCGACAAATGAGGCTTTGTTTCCCCACTAACTCTCATTGGGCCAGCGTGGTAGGAGATGGTCCAAATCCCATATTAGTAGGAGAGGTCTATGTCCAGAAGGGGATGTATATCGTATGATTATAATACTCTCACCGTTTATCTACTCTCTTATAATAGTAGGCGACTTAAGAGGGAAGAAATGCATTAGGATTATAAGGATATCAGTAATATCATTTGACTCCTACCAACAATTTGCTCTGGCTGACCTAAAAGTCAAGATTAAAAGAATATTATAAACGGTGAAACGACTTTAAAAGCCCCAATATACGGTTTTCAGCTGTTTCCGTTATACCTAGCTCAGATCGGTCGGACGACTAGATGTCTACAAGTGAAAATTCTATTTGTATTTGAATCGCTACATAAAATGTCATGAAAGGAATGCAAAAGAGATTTATTTGGAAGCCTTTTGAGTATCGAGGGGAGTACTTGAGAGCACTCGACTAAGTATCTTCAATACCGCTCGTGAGAAAATAAAAATAGCTCACTAGATTTTAAAAGGTGCTAAAATATAAAACCCACTTTAAATTTAACGCGGATTTCTGTAGATGTTGTTGTATGTAGTGAATCGGGTTTGTCTAGAATAACTATCTCTTTTTGTCGTCCTTGTCTTCAAAGCTGCTGTTCGCATTTTATTTCTTTGCATCTTTCATAGATTTTGTTTTTATAATGTAATACTGAATTGGATAAGTTTGAAAGCTAATATAAATACTATTATTTAAATCTGTTCCGAATTGTCTACATAGTGTATTACAGATTCTCCTTAAAAGACTACAGATTAATTATCTAAACGTTTAATTGAATACTTTATTAGGTGTAATGTTTAATAGGGCATAATATCTTAAATTTCCTTTGGTTGATAAGTATTTTGTGAATCATTTGCGACAGTGAATACCGCAAAATAATTGTTGTTAAATTTATAATACGTTGGGTATGAATTGTGATAAGGCTATAGCAAATAATTATTCGGTAGTATAACGCAAAATCGACTTTAAAGCGTGGCTTCTTTTCAATCGATTATTTTATTATCTACATCTATTGTTATTTTAAATATCTAACTGCCAAACAATTACTTAAAATATGTTTTTTTCCCTTTAACCAGTGGTTTATGTAATTTATTAGTATATAACATTTATTAAGATGGTTCAGAGTTTTTTTATTTGGGTAAACATTATCCATATACAGTATTTATTTGATGCTAAAAGAAAATATCGTTCATTATAACATAAAGTGTTATGTATTTGTAATATGTATCTGCTTGGTGTGCCTTTGTATATGCGGTGCGAATAAATAAATTGGATTCAACATTAATATGTTTATTAATAAATCATACTGTAACTGCGGGAATGCAGCCGTTGTCCGCAAACCGGTCGATCCATCATCGCGAATATAATCAAGCGTGCCCGCGGTGGAGCGGCACTTATTTGGTAACGATGATGATTACTTCAAGAGCATACGAAAGAGAAGCAAAGCCGTAACATATGTTACAGTTCATATATTATTTTAATCTATTTTAAAGCATTTTAGTACATATTATAACGTTTCTTTATGATAACAGCAAGCGCAATTCCTGTTGCCTTTTGAGACGATGCTTTTGTTTGGGGAAATTAGTTGATGTGTTACTTAACTAAGATTATTTTAGGATACTTTTTTTTTATATAACGGCACGATGAGATAAGCGAGAAATACACTTGATTCTAAGTGATACTGTTAGGCTGCTCGAGACTGTGTTTAGATGCTATATTTGGCATCACATTGTTTTCGGTGTCTTGAGATATGAAATGTTAAGTCTCGTTACTCCAGTCATTTCATAATAGCTATCATACTGGAATATAGTAATGTTTGCACACTACTGTTTGGCAGAATTATAGTATGACTATACAGCTATTTAGACGTATTCAAAAAGACTACACTATCAAATTAACTCAATATTGTGTGACAGATTTAAACTAGGGACCTCCCTGGTTGTAGGCTTAGGGGTTGGTTATCCACTGTAACCGTTTATATAAGATATCATAATGAACTATTTATTTGACCTTCAAAAACATTTTCATAACATACATATTTTTAAACGGTTTGTTTATGTTTTAGTACATTTTTACCGAGCGCATAAACTCATATAAAATTTACTGTGTAACACTCCGTATATAATAAAACTTAAACGAAGTTGCGGAGCCGTGTTTTATCAAAGTTTTTGTTATAAGAAAGAGGTACGAAAACACATCCAGCAGATAAAAAATTGCCTTTGTATTATTTTTCATTAAAGCTTTAACGTTATAACATTTTTTTCGCAGCGCTATATTTTTAATTTGTTGTCATTTTTCAACTTTAAGTTGTACAACGCGTACAACTACAAAGTAGCAATTTATTTAGTACGAGCAGAGTTTTGCAGCTGATAAAAATAATTAATGAATAAAAGGCTTTTCTTTGTACATTTTTCTCTATTATGATTCTATTTAATTGATACAATTAAAAAAAAGGTTTATTCCTAGTGTTATCTTTAAGATAACAGAAAAGTAAAGCTTACTTAGAGTAAAGAAGTTGACGATTTTTATACCAGTGATTATTTTTGAAAATATCTTAGAATCATTATAGAAATTTATATTTGTACTGCAAAATCTTTTGATGTAAATAATTTGACCGTTTCATTAAAGATGACACATTTTCAAAATTATGTAACCAACTAATTAACAGAGATTTAGTGAAAAGCAGGCAAACATATTTTGGTTTGGGTACAAAAATATCACACATGACGCTTTTGTATGTTTTACCGTCCTCTAAGGATTATTAATATTTGTAATATTGTTTTAAATATTAAAAACGAATTATTATCTATAAATATTTGAATGATTTAACTGAAATTTGTTTTATAACGAACTGAGTTAAATGTTACTAAAATGATTATATTCGCAGTTTGATTAACAATCCGATCACAGTGATTGTAAATAATAGTTAAGGAAACCTTTTATAATGATTTGATCATACTTAAATAGTTAACATATAACAACGTGGCACTGAACTACTTAAATAGTTAACATATAACAACTAAGCTGGTATATACAGCACCACATTTATGTTGTCTCATTACCCCAGTAATTTCACTAGCTCAAAACACCTTTCAAACCGGAATACAGTAATGATTGTCGGCTGCAATAGGAACTACAGTAATATCTACCTAAATGGTCTCCGGCAATTGGGACCTACCACCAGTATCTCAATAGAAATAAAAATATGTAAAACGATTTTTCAAGATTAAATAATATTTGATAACTAACAACCTACCACATGACATCTCTCTGTCACCCTCGGTAGACTAATATAATACCGAAGGCATTAAGTCCACATTTACACGAGGTGTATAAATAAATAAATAAAATAAAAATATCTTAATTATGAAAAGTAAACATTTAACGGTACAAGCAAGTCGTTGTGAAAATATGCAAATCGTCATATCAGCTCCGCCACGCTGACACATGGCGAATCGAAAAGGTAAAAGTTGAATACAATTATGCAAATCTCTGTTAAGCTGTTGATTAACCTGTATATTAATTAAAACTCAAATAAGATTGCTATCATATTATTGTTGTGTTCGCTGAAGCGGCTTTCCTTATTAATATTTATGATGGTGACTGTTTTTACGGGCGAGTTCAGTGGGTACTTTGCGTTATTACGTTTTCCCTACTGATAGTATAAAAAGTAACCTGCGTTAGCTTTGAGCGGTTTTCGCGTTCTGTCGGTCAGTTGTACAACAATAAAAGGCTTTCATTTTAAAACGACTCGCTTGTTTTTATAAGGATTTTTTTTTTTAAGTTTGTATTTAAGAATTCTTCAGCAGCGAAATATTTTTGTGTACGGTAAAATATAATCTGAATATTTTTCATGTCTGAATAATTAATTTGAAGTTTTAAGGATATATCTTAATATTTACTGTAAAGTACTATTAAAGTAATAACTTATTGTTTCGTGTACCTTATACGGAATTATTTATAATGAAACAAAATATTTTACAAATCGATGATAACAGCGAGAAGGTCATTTGATAAATGATACATTCGTCGCCTTGAAACATAAGGTGTTTAGTTTTGTTACCCCACTAATTACACTAGCTTACAACCCCTCTTCATACAAGAACACAGTCATATTTGCACACCAACTAAACTAGACTGTCTCCAGAAAAATTAGACCCACCAGCAGTAGATTAAAAATATGATTAAAAAGTGCTTAATATTAGATGCTGTTGGTGTAGAAATTCAGCAAATTTTAATGAATCGATGTCGTACTGTATTATAAGTAAGTTATATATTAGTCGACCCCATGCCTCCCGCCCCTAGTAAAGTGAATTATTAAAGGGCAGGCGTGTATCGGTGCCCAAAGTTCGTCACTCGGCATGTCAGAGGGCACGTCATAATCCTCTAGCTGCGCACAGATTAACATTTAAACAAGTTTTATGTAAATGACTCTGATAAAACCAGTTTCATACCCGAGACCTATGAACGAAGAATTTAAGAATTATATCGTTCTTTTGAATGATAATTTCTGAGTGTGCTCCTCTGACGCCGCGACATGAACTGCACTTTATTACGCCATTTAAATTATGCATTAAAATGGATGTACACATTTTTGCAGCGGTATAAAATGCCACTTCGAAGGAGATTGTAAAAGAATTTCCTTTTAATTCGTTCCTTTAAAATGTTTAACTTAAATTATAGTTTTACTGGCGCAATTCCCGTGTTTTATTCTCTTTTGTGAAGTAATATTAATACATGTTATTTTAACGACGCAAATGCCGTAGTGGTTTTATACTACGCAATACTCGTACTGCCAAGTCAGTTCGGTATATTGATTTCTATTGAAAACTTCTTTCGTATTCTTATGTACATATTGAGAGTGTGATTCTAAAATTATATATCGATAAGTCCCATCGTAATTGAATTTGATATAAGTTTCAGTAGTGTGTCTTATCAGTAGAAACCATTCCCTTGCATGACATACCTCTACGTCGATCGTAAGCTACCAGAAAATTTAATTAAAATCGATTATTTTCATATTAAAGGACGTGACGAGACGAGCAAGGTGTTCACCTGATAGTAAGTGATACACTTACCGTAACAACCAGAATCTGGTAAAAATGATATACACAGCACCACTTTGCGCTCGTCACCTTGACACATGTGTTAGGTATGGTTACCCCTATAATTTCACTAGCTTACTGCGCCCGATAAATCAGGACCCAGTAATTTTTGCACACTATTATTTGGCGATAGGTCTCCGTTGCCAGAGACCGTCTAGGTTGATATCATTGCTCTAATTGTAGCTGATAATCAGTAGTATGCAAACGTTACTGTGTTCCGATTTAAGGGTGTTACATGCTTGTAAAATTACTTAATAACGCGGCCTAAAACCTTATGTTATGCCCCAAGGCGAAAAGCGCATTGTGGTACTGTGTATACCATCCTAACCAGGGGTACGTTATGGGCAAGTGTATCATTTATTATAAGGTGAACTTCGTGCTCGTCTCGTCACCACGTCGAATATAAAAAAAATTATCTGTCTGATAACAGAGACCTACCACCAGCACAATTTAGATTAGTGATTAAATATTTACAAAGAATACACAAACATCGATTTTATTTGACACATGTAACAACACATTTCCTTCCACCGCGCAATAGTTTATATTTCACGAGATACGGAAAACCGGCTGATATTCAGCCCGGGTACGAATATCCAGCAAAAAACAGCTGACGTGAAAAAGAAAGAAAGAAACAAGAGAGCGGGAAGTGGAATTGTGGCAAACAAAAGGCGAACGGGACGCGTTTAATCCTGTCCGGGCGTCATTTCTACGGCGCGGGAGGGAAAATTGAATTTATTATCGGCCTTGTTTGAGTGACGTGTTATTTCGCACGGACGCAAAGGAGTCCGTCCGTCCAATCAATCGCTGATGCCCGACTGTCTGCCAATGAACTGACGGACTGGAAACGCATTACGTACTTTTCAGTGTGTAAGCGGGCTCTATGTCTCAGCTAGTCGGTCGGAGCGGTATTTGTTTTACGACCCTCGGAGTGAGCTTTGGTAAACGAATAGACATTGGTATCGACGGCTAATTATAAAAGCGTTGAAAGCTTAATGAATTTTTCTATTTTGTTAAGTAAGAGAACTATTTATCGCTACCCGTAAACAGATGCGATAAATAAATTTATTACCAATAAATTTAAAGGCTATTGCGATATGATGTTAGGTCGACTTAGTAAATACTGGGAAGTCCTACATACTTTACATATAATTAGTATAGTTTAGACCTCATTACACCACTAAACCGCATTGGACTTGCGTGGTGG
Organism: Pachliopta kotzebuea; assembly: GCA_018246255.1. Taxonomy (NCBI): domain Eukaryota; kingdom Metazoa; phylum Arthropoda; class Insecta; order Lepidoptera; family Papilionidae; genus Pachliopta; species Pachliopta kotzebuea. Next base: position 3,247 of record DWLS01005034.1, on the reverse strand, counting down.
AAGATCGCCCAAATCCACCCATTATCAAAAGAGGCTTATATCCAGCAGAGGACGTCTATCGGCTGATGATTATGTACAAGATATAATACCCAGCTCCAGTAGCAACATAATCTCTATTTTAAAAACATAACAATATATTTTGGATAGTGGTTGATTTTAACAAACCTGACTAGCTAAATATTACCCTCGTATTGTAAAAGTTATCATCATTTAAAATTGAAGTTCAGTATGATGTTAGTAAAAAAGTAATTCTTTGTGGTCGTCGTTATATACAATGACTGGTAATGAGCTGTTATAGCTAACTATTGTGACAGAGTGAGGGTGGGGATCCTTACGTATCCAGATGCATCGCAAACAAATACCAAATGTCGATTGAATGTGGAAATAATAGCGGTATAAAAACAATAGCATATAAATAAGGGTCATTGCCTATACGGGCATGACAATAGAAGGGATAGCCTGGCTAATAAATAGGGGGGGTTTAAAATTACCTAAAGCGAGAAACAATAGAAACACGTACACCATTGCTCCGGTATTAAAACTGGGGTATAAACTAAAGGCGGGGTTACTATAAAGGGGTCGTTCCTCACTCGATAACGCAGGTTAATTGGCTAGAATACAAATGAATTGCAACATGGACCTCTCGTTTGTTTGTTTAATTTTTAATTTTATTTACTCCGCTTTTAGATTGCAAAATTTATTATTTGTATTAACTGTCGCTTTAGTTTTAATCCAGGAAATCCTCCTGGTGGTAGGAATCTGTTAGGTTTGTTAGGCATTAGTATGTTTGTCAATTTGACAAGTGATAAGATGTTATTTGCCATAACCTTCATTACCAATTTTACACTTCACCTCAAAACATCTTGTAGTTCTCTTGTTCGAGCCGAAATAGATATTCTGTTGCTACATATTTAATAAATTCTGGAAGCTTATATAGCTTCTAGAGCTTAGACTATTTCTAGACTTGAACTTTTGCTGAATGTTTTAACGTTTGAAGTAAAATTTTAGTTCATTCATTACATTATATTTCATTTGTAAATTGACCGATTTCCTTTCGACGTCCGCAACACTTGAGCCCTGTATTAAGTATTTTTTTTTTTGCGAAGGAGTTCACTTGATGGTAATTGTAACGCTTGCTCATAACAACTGGATGCTGCTTACGATGGTATACTCTGCACCACATTGCGTTTGTCTCCTTGAGAGGTAAGGTGTTAAGTATCATAAACCCAGTAATTTCAATAGCATACAACACCATTCAAACCGAAACACATTAAGGTTTGCACGTTTCTATTTAACGCCAGAATTAGGATTCGGCAACGGAGCCCTACCACCAGTAATATATGTCGCGAGTAATTAAAAATAGATATAACTGTTTTCATTCATGATCGATTTTGTATTAAAACAATAAAAGTGACTATAAAAGCAAAATTCTTATTTTTATAACTTATATTTTTATATGCACAAGGAGAAATCATTTTCGCGATATTAGCTGAAATCGAGGGCGCGAGGAGCAATCTGAGCCGCTTCGTTTTCTATGAAAATTTGATTGGAGAAAAAAAAATTGAATAACCACTCGCGACGTCGAGTGCGTTCAATAACCAGAGAGAGGAGATATCGGATACTATAATAGAACTCTAGGAGTAAATCTTTTATAGCCTTCATCCTGCGCTAGCAATAAAGGCAAGTAACAAGTTTCCTATAAAACGCACTATAATATCTTTATGCATTCCTCTGAAATTAAAATCACGTGAAACCATCTAGTGTTTCGCTGTGCTAAAGAGTACAATTGAAATTGCGGTTTTGTCTTGTTTTTTTTGTTTCTGTTCCACTAAAAGTCACTTTTCTGGTCTTTGTGCAAAACTGCTGTGCGGTGCAGCCGTTGTACTGTTGTGTTTGGATTACTTTTTGCTTTTTGCTTTATTCAGTATTTTGTCAACGTATTTTGGTGTATATTTTGTGTTATTGTAAACGCATTTTTATATTTATATTACATAATTTATTAAAAACAAATAGTTTTATCTATCCAAGAATTTTTATTTCATCTTCTGTCGACACTGTGTTACAGCTAAGAAGCACACTGTCAAAATTTCTTTAACATTTATTATATTCCACATTTTAGTGAAAAATAAATAAATTGTACAAATTTTATCCTCCATTTAACAATAAAAATGTTTAATATAAGTATAAGTAAACATAAACATATCCATGACTTAACTAGTTATTCTGGCAATAAAAATTCGTACTATTTAATTGTAACTGTATTTGCTATTGTATTTTGGATGATGAAATATAATATGATTCTTCCTTCAACCATCTATCTATACCAATATTATCCATTCTGTGTAAATTCTTTTTGAATATCATCACATGAAGCCCGCTGGAGTACCGCCAGGCTAATGAGCTCTCACATAACGTCTGTCTGAATATTTACTTTTTAATGTGCTGAAATGGGAGCGTGTACTCATTTTAAGTGACAAAGTTCTGTTACGTAGAAATAATACACGACAAAGTTTTAGACTATAAACTTTTTAACTAGGATAATGAGCAAAATTTAATTAAAAAAAAAGAGATCATTGTGCTGTTTTTTCATTTTTTAATGATGATTGCATCCGTCCTAAAGGTATTTTTGTACACTGATAACGGTTTCCGAAAGGTTCCAATAACAGAATTAAGGTTGGGGAAAAAAAATGTACGGCGTCCGACGAATCGGCAATTTGCATGCGTAACGCGAACCAGTAACTACCTCGCTCCAGTCCGAATTATCCGAAATGAGGCGTTGTAAAAAATTTTTTATTTCGTTATTCATTGATTGTGTTGCTAACTGCAGAGTTCCAACAGGGAAATTCATCAATTAGATCGTAAAGAGATGCTTTGGAATTTTTATATTTAACAAAGCAAAGAGGATGTTTATTAGGTAAATGATAAATTTATTCATTCATTTGTCGATAGATGTCCTCTGCTGTATATACTCCTACTCAAGTTCTCCACTTCAATATGTCTTGATGTGCTTCCATCCAACTATTTCCTTCACCAAATAGTCGGTCTATCTCGTGTGGGATTCAGCAAGTGATACGAATATATGTAGTGCTGATGAGTATTATAAAAACTGTACCACATTGTTTCACGTTACTACGAGATAATACGTTCGTTGACCCAGTGATTTATAGGCGATATATGGCATACTTCAAACCAGTACTCAGTAATTTTTTCAAACTACTATTTGGCTATTGAACTAAACGATGATATG
>DWLS01005033.1:0-13191 GCA_018246255.1 Pachliopta kotzebuea | reverse complement strand
TTCTGCAGCAGTTTTCTTCAAATGATAGCAGAAAACCAATGCTGTCCGCAAATCATAGTTCGTAGGCACAAAACTCGTCATGTTTGAGGTTATAGAAAAATATACCGGTGTATGAAACTTCGGTTATTGTGTGTTGACAAACTTCGTCAGCTGTTAGAGGAAGAAGTTGGCGCTACAGAAGCGGTCTTAAGGTCTGTAAACTGATAGCGAGCAGCATCTATAGGGAAATTCCGGTTTCATACTTCTACACCTATGTACATCATCAGAGATGTATATGTCAAATCATTGTACTGTTAAATTTTCATTTGTGTCGAAGGCACTATTCAGTAAAATTTGTCACAGAAATCTATATAAAAAAATACTTATTACTCCACAGAGAAGAAGGAGACACTGTACTACATCTAATAGCTGCCCTAACGTCCAGCTCCTGCGACCCGGAAACGATGGATCAAATGGTGGAGATTGCGGAAGTGGTAGTGCAAAAGGGAGCAGACATCAATCGTCAAAATAAAAAAGGATCGTAAGTAACCTAAGTAAAGAAAATTAAGTCTGTAAAAATTATAAAAAAAAAATTATTTCGGTTTACCAGTTCATTTTATCATAATATCTGATTGTATTGTTTACTACTTACTACAACTACATTTGTGACACATTTATGAATACTAAAGGTAGTAAACATCCATACTTATTGCAAAGTGAAGAAAGTTAACAAGTAACCAATCAATGAAGAAACTTTTCAAATTTATTGTTGCTTAACTATCCGTTTAAATTATTTAGTTAATACTATAGTTTACGCCTATATATAATATATTAACGATGGATGTTATTTTTTACTACTTTTCCTTTTAGGATATTTATTTTATATCAAATTTGATTTTAATTTGGTCATAATTTTAGAAATTGTACCTTTTTTGAATTTCAACTCTAAAACTATTATTAAATAAAATAGCCCATGCCTTCTTCAATGTACCGATAAATCTAGTCGTAATAGTTCCGGTCATTTAAAGAATTATTCTTAACAACAAAAATCTTATTAATTGCTGTAAACATTATAATGAAATATGCGTCTCTAACTATAAAAAATGCATATTTTTTCAAAACACGTATTTGAATTTTTTAATTACCTATTGAGCTTTCTCACAGTATTCCTTATAATGTTTGTATGCACCGATTTATAAACATTTATATAAATATTTATAACATTTATAATAACATAATATATTTATGAACTATACCAACACTTATTAACTCTCTTAAATTATAACGCATTATTGTACCCCAACTTAAGTTCTCTGCTCAATCCTGTGGTAGACTGGAAGAGAATGCCTTTTGGCATTAAGCCGCCTTTTTGTACCTCTATGTGCGCAAATAAAGTTTTTATATAAATAAATAAAAAAATTATTCAGAATTTGATAAAATTCTTTGATTTCTCTATACTTTATTTCAATTATTATTTATTATCCATATATAATTGAAAATTTAATTGTATTTTTTTATATAAAAACGCACCGGTGTAGGATTTATCATGAAAATAGAAAAATTATCCTTGAAATTATGTTAATACAGTGACCTGGCTTACCCTCGTCAGGCTCCGCGTCACCTACTTTTGTAATGTAAATGGAGACAAGAGTGGGTGCGCCCTTGTTTGCGACGCAAATGCCTCGCAGTTTGCAATACAATAACATAACGTTCAAAATTTTATGTTTACAATTTATGCAATGCTATAAAATCCTTTCATCTTACGTTATCTCGTAATCTCTCTTTGAAAATATTGTTTTTCTTTATCATTATAATTGGTAATCTTATCTTTAATAAAAGTCGTAAAGACTACTTCGGAGAAAATATGCCTATATACGGTTGAGGCTATTATGGTATACTACTACTGCTATTTTTTTTAAATATGAGTAAACAAAATGAAAATTTAGTTATTTGAAAAGTCTTTCTTAGTTTTATTTGACAGACATTTGTTTATGTGAAGACATATTTTAAAACTTCTAATTTAACTGTATGTGTTACGAAGAATATTTAGCTATATAAAATAACCGTAGAATTTAATTTTGTTACAGCACGCCTCTCCACCAAGCGGTAATATCAAGAAATCAAAGAGTATTTCATCTCTTACTCAAACAGTCTGGTTTAGACACAAATTTGCGAACGCTTTTTGATGAACACCCGCCTCTATACTATGCGCTCGTTGACGACAGACGGGCCTCCATCTCATCTAGTGAAACTTTGGTTATGAACGGATCTAATCCCTTCGACACCCCAGTGACAAATAAAAACGCCTTTACAGAAGATCCAGTGGAAGGCAAAACGGAAAATATTATTGAAAGAGAATTCGCCTCGAAGCTTCTTGAAAAAGGATGCGAACCTAATCCTCTGTATTCTGCTTCAGGAGACAGTCTACTTCACATATTGATTCAAGGATGGTTTGAGGTAAACTATGGAATTTTTTTATCCGCCCGCAGATTTAAATTTTTTTGTAACAGTTTCCATAGCAGTTTTATTTATCTTTAAAGTAAATAACATAGCGTTAAAAGAAACTCTTTAGTGCATTTTAATTTAGGTTCATCCATTGGGAGCTCTGTATGTTGAATTTTTGTACACTAATATTATTCACCTCTTGTCTTGTTGTTAACTTCATACGAAATTGAGGTCAATTATTAGCCCATTGAAGATTAAAAAAAATGGTCTAAAATATTAACTTGACTAACATGTACTTTTTCCAACTTCTACATTTTCTTCTATAAAACAATAAAAGTGATACATAAAACTTTTCTTTAGGACTCGGCAGTGTTCTTGGTGTCACATCTGAACGGAGACCTAAACCATAGCAACGAGGCGGGGCTGACCGCGCTACATGCGGCGTGCGCAAATGGACTGACGCGCCTCACCGCCGCGCTGCTGGAGCACGGCGCACGGCACAACCTGCAGACCGCGTACGGTGAACATGAGGGCACCGTATACAGGTAAAAAGCAATAAAAAAAGAACTTCTTTAAACAAATTTTTATAAGATTAAGACAACACGCATTATTACCAAGCTATAGAATCATTTTAATAACCAATCAAGAACCATTTTAATCCAAGTGACATGGACATTAATAGGCAGAAAGAAGAAAAATTTTTTTTTTCTGCTCTAGGCTTTGATCTCATCTTCACATACTTATATGTAATAATTGACTATGGATGGTGAAGCGTAATACTCTGGCTGATGTATAATTTGAAATGATGCTTTACATTAATTAACGAATTTATTAAATGATTATGTTAACCCAGACAAACGCCTCTCCACTTGGCCATCCTCAATAACCACGAGGGGGCAGTGTTGGCAATCTTGGAGCACAAGAAATCCGTGGAAAAAGGCGACCTGCCAGCTACCGACCGCAGCAACGTTAGTCTCATACCAAATTTAAACCTAAAGAACTCCGAAGGCGACACTCCTGTAAGCCTGGCACTCGCTGAAGGTACACAAAGTCATCGCATTTATTTTTTAACTTGCAACAAAACATCCATTTGCGAAAATAAATTACAGCATCAACTATACACTTAAAAAGTTTTATTAGGTATATATATATATATATATGAAGAAAACCGCTGGAGGTGGGCCTCTGTTACCGGAGTCTGTATATCATCTTAACTAGCTGCATAATGTTATGGGCTGAACTGGCATGGATTATCTGGTGGCACTTACTATCAGATGATAATCCCATAGTGACATTTGCTCCATATTATTTGGCGGTAGACTTAGCTCCATAATTTTTTCTTTAATAAATTTCTTAAATTTTAGGCCATAAAAATCTAGTGACTCCACTAATCGAAGGAGGAGCTGATCCGAATATACGCAATGGAAAAGGTTTCACGCTTTTACATCAATCGATAGTTGAAGAAGATTCTAGAACTGCTATCTATCTACTGGACCACGGAGCTGATATGAACGCGTTGTAAGAAGTGATACAATTTTTATAATTTTAATATGCTAAGGAATGGAAACAGTTTTTATAAGACTCTTAGAAGGAAAACCAAAAAGAATATTTTTTAGTTAAACTAAAATATTTATAAACGTAGGTTCCGCTGCTTCTATTACTGCCGCCAAACAGTAATGTCCAAACATTACTCTGCTCCAAGGTGAAAGGCGTTGCAGCTATTAAAATTACTTTGGTAATAGTTAATATCATATATCTCAGGGCGATGTGTGCAAATATGGTGCAATGTACCATAATAATTAAAGCGACTTTCTACTCGTTTCGTCAACAGGTTGAATAAAAATAATGTAATTTGTCATCTGTACTAGGACTGATGCGGGTGAGACACCTTTGCAGCTTGCTATACACTGCCGCCTGGGATTAGTGGTGGAAGCTCTGTGCGTGCGGGGCGTTGACATGAGCCGGCTTGACGCCAATGGAGTGCCGCCGCTCTGGGCCGCGCTCGACTCTGGTCAGGAAGAGGTTGCCAGCGTCAGTATCAATAGATTATTAATAATTTTTTTTTTGTTGATCACCGCTAATATAACAGGTCTGATACCGGTTGTTTGATTTCACCGGTTTGTCAAAATGGTACGCGACCGTACCGCACTGCGCTTGCTAATACTAGTTCACTACCCAAGAATCGTTCCGCCCCATCGGCCGTTCAATGTTTCAGCTATGTCAGCGAACTTTGTCATACATAATTTTAATTTTACATCACATTGTTACGTCTCTCAGTAACAATATGGTTTTCGCTCTTGTTAGGTAGAAGATATAATACATGAAAGTTACTGACGAATTGGTAACAGATGTAAAGGAATGTTTTTATTATGTTTAACAAGAGCAAATTCTATTTCAGATTCTAGTGAGAAATGGCGCGGACGCCGATTGCTGGGGTCCAGGTCCCGACGGGTGCTTGCAAACATTATTACACAAGTATGATATTGAACATTGTTTCTTTATTAACCTCCCAACAAAAATTGGAAGCAATATTTATATTGCGTTTGTCAGTGACATCTAAGCTCCAAAACGGCCGCTCATAATGTTATTTATAATATTATATAAAACTACAAAGTCTGCGTCAGATTTACATTATGAGAAGGATAGATAGCCAGGCGGTTAGAAAAATCCCTCCACCAACCAAACATCATAAAGTATTGCTGTAGAATCGGACCAGAGACCTTGATATACGGCAAGTGTGTGACCGAGCACATTAGAACAAATGTTTATCACATAAGGAATAACATTAAGTTTTGCTTATCATCTCAATGAACAGAAATTTAATATCATCATTAAATTAAAATCTCGTACGCTAGAGCGATTGATGAAAATAAAGAGGCACTGGCGACGTTCCTAATTCGCGCGGGGTGCGACGTGGAGTGTGCGCGCCGCACGGGCCCCGCGGGCGAAGGCGCCGAGCTAGCCAACGAGCGGCACGCGCCCCTGCATCTGTGTTGCACATGGGGGCTCGCAGACGTCATACAGGTTGAGTTTAACATTGTTAAAATCAATAATGATTAACGAGTTACTAATAATTTAACTCTTTATTTCTCCTTGCTTGCATAAATGTTCACTTCCCTCTTAAGAATTTTAATTTCAATCTTTTGTTGTCCACTGCTGAATATAGACATTCCCAATAGATTTCTAGCGTGGCCAGTCTGGTTTTACTTTCGTCTATTAGATTGTCACTCTACCCGACTGGCGGTCAACCCATTCGCTCTAATTACACAAAAAAAGAGTTGTTATGTTTTCTACGAGAAATGAAGATTTCAGGTACCAAAAATTATAGAAGTATATTTTGCCAAGTTCTTTATTTTTTCAAAGCATAAAAAAAGTCCTGTTCGCGTATATTACATTCACATTATTTCTATAGCAGTATTAAAACGTAATAAAATTATTATCGCAGACTTTACTAGAACACGGTGCAAATATTAACACAAAAGACGCAGAAGGAAAGACGCCATTACACATCGCGATAGAGAATCAGCATGCGGGCATCATCTCCCTGCTGTTATCTCAGCCCGGAATCGACCTGTCTGCGAGGGATAACAAGGGAGTGTCACCATTCGCGGCGGCTCTTACCGCAAGGAACAACAAAGCCGCGCAAGCTATACTAGAGAAGAATCCGTCGGCAGCTGAACAGGTAACTGTTAAGTAATGTATAAGAAATAGTAACGGCAAAATCTATGATTGTAATTACAAGCAAATCACTAAGACAACTACTGAGCTTGAGATTCAGTTAAAATAAATCTTCCTGAGGAAACCGATATGTTCCTGGAACCACGACTTTAAAGACGTACATTCCTATGGACTTTTCCAAAGTTGTGAATATACGGCCTTGACTTCTGAATCTCCTCATCGGTTCTGGCGACGGGACGTAAAAAGTTATACACGCTCCACACCCTTGGCATTAATAAAGTTATACCGTTGCAATAAGCGACATTCTTTTTGACGTCGATAAGTACAGTTGCTGGAAGTATAAATAATTGACAAATGTTCTCGTGATGAGCTTGCAATCGGCAGACCCAGTTTTATTATGTATATATCGATTGAGGATTGATAGTGTGTGGACACTGATTAAGTATAGCTAAGAAGCTATCCTTAAATAATGAACTTGTTTAAACATTGTCATACCTTCCTCGATTTGTAAAAAGCGGCCATTTCTACAAATATTTTATAATTTTGGTTCCTCTATTTTCTTTGCTTCGATCATCATCCTCCTGTGATTTCTGCATAGGTAGATAAGAAAGGTCGCAACTTCCTGCACGTTGCAATCCAGACTTGCGACGTGGAAAGTGTTATGTTCCTGCTGTCTGTGGAGGTCGACGTAAACTCGCGCGTACAGGATGCGAGCCTCGCGCCACCATTGCACCTTGCTGCTGCAGCCGGCAATGAGCTGCTTCTACGTAGCTTGTTGCTCGCCGGCGCGCGACCCAACGACCGTGACGCAGACAAGTCAGTATAACGCACAGATCTGTCCTCATCATACCTACACACGGACACGTGTTCAAAGATAAATCAAATTTATTTCCACACTAAGCTTAAGATATGTCACAGGCGCACGGCATTGCATGTGGCGGCTGCGGGCGGGCATGCCGCGATAGTGTCAGCGTTGCTGAGCAGCGGCGCGGAGTGCGGTGCGGTGGATGCGCGCGGCGACAACGCGCTGCACGTGTGCGCGCGTGAAGGACACGCAGCCGCCGCTCGGGCTCTTCTCGCCGATAGCGACATCGATGCAGCCGCTACAAACCTTAAAGGTGAATACGTTTACCTATGAACTAACTACCTTTGTGGGTTGTCTGGAAGAGATTGCATTATGAGCAATAAGACCGCCCATTGTACATTTTTATTCAATAGTCTGTATATATTATTCTTGTAACCCCGGTGTACAATAAAGAGTTTTTATTATTATTATTACCTTTGCGCCGTATTGCCTAAGCACATTCTTTATAAAACTGAGATCCTTGATTCGATTTCTGCAAGTGTTGTGGAGTTAGTTGTATAATTTATTAGACCTGACTAACTTTTCACACTTGTGTCGTGAATCCTCTAAATTAACAGCATAATGTTGTAGCTGCCAACATAAGAAAAAGTATAAACGTACGAGGGAGTTTCGCCTGCCCCATTATTCTTTCTTACTATAATACATATATACAATATTTTGATGACTAACCTATTATGTATGAAAATACCTATATCTCTTAACACCATATGAAATTAAAGACAGTCTTTATAGCCCATTTTAGATTAAGAAAAATTGTAGTCAAGCATATAAATATATTCATGCATGTAATTAGTAAAAAATGGTCGTTAGTAACTATTTCCTTATTAATATTTTTCAGGAAGAAACCCTTTGCATGAATTATGCTGGTGCAAAAAGGACAACGCTGCGACCATCTGTGAGATATTCTTAGAATTTATGCCCGACTATCCCATCAATAAAACAGATTTGCAGGTAAATATTTTTCACATTGTCTTGTTATATGAATATCCCAAGTTTTTTAAAAATTAACTATGAAAATGTTTTCGAGAACAACTAGTACTTCACTTCACTTATTGTAGTATAAACCAAGAATGCGTCGTGGAGGGTGTACCGCGTTCGTGCAGAATACTTTCGTTCTCAATAGTTGACAGTCGGGACACAGCAATGTTATGGTAACACATTTACAATTAGATAGTAGACGGTGGACGCAAGCCGGGCCGGTTTTTAATATTTTACCACCCACCAGTTCCCACAGTTACCTATGGTGTTGCTTGGAGTAATTAGCCACTTTTTTTTCGTGGAGGAAATTAATTGATTTCTGAGGAAAGTCAAGGTTATGTGGAGATTTTTACCCACAAAAACTGCGTTGGTGGTCGTCCTTAACGTTTGAAGACGTTTGCAACATGGGATCTCCGTTCGGAACACGACCGCGGCCTCCCTAACCCCTTGCTGGCATAGCCTGTTCCGGGGACTGAATTATGCTGTTCCTATCACCCGCGCATATACTAACTCGACGGCCGAAGACCACGTGCAGCTATCGTCCTCCTCGGAATAACAGTAATTAGCCAATGCACCATGGAGTCTGGATACCACAACCGTGAACCTTTTTGGTAATTATTTTGAGAGATTTAATGAAATTAGCTTTGCATAATTTTTAACAGGGTAACACTCCTTTACTACTTGCGTACATGAACGGCCAAGCCGCAATGTGCAGGGTACTGGTGCGTGCCGGCGCCTGCCTCGCCCAAGAGAACAAAGACGGCGTCTCAATATTTAATTATCAGGTAAAATTAAATATTTTGTGTAATAAAGGTGTTATTTGGACAAATATTTCTTTACCGTGCTATGGGTTCGTTTTGCATTCTCTTTAAATGATGTATAATTGACATACCACCATACGGAAAATAGCTAATAAAAGAGCTAAACAGAAAAATGTAAAGTGAAAGAGATATAAAAAGAAGCGAGAGAGAAAGTATAATAAGTAATTTACTCAAAAACAACCTGTAACTCCAAATACCAAAAGTTAAATTTCGCCTCCTCTGTAGTCCGTTTTTTAAACTATATATGTCGTCTCATTTGTAGGTAGCTACAAAACAGCTGTTGCATCGGCTGCTGGACGCATTGCCGTCTGAAGCACCGTGGGCTGAAAGCGATTTGTGTCAAGAATGTGGTACAAAGTTTACACTCACAATGAGAAAGCACCATTGGTAAGCAATTGATGATATACCATTTTTTTTATTTAACGATAGATCTATATGTTACTAGACAAACGCTTAAGCACAGAGCCATGAACACAGGTAAATTTTTTTTCTATACTAAACGTTATTTTTGTTGAGCAGGTGATTAAACTGGAATTTGGAATCCTTGTCCATAATGTTCAGGGACTAGACAAAATGTTCAAACTTACACAAATCCCTTTAGGACAAGTTAACATGTCTCATTAAACTAGTAATTTCATCAATTACTCCAATTACCTTCATACTTAAACCGTTATGTTGACTATTCTTCTTCTTCTTCTTTCTCCTGCCCTGGTCCCACTTTATGTAGGGTCGGCACAACATATTCTTTATGTTGACTATTATATGTTGTAAAAAATTTGCACTGTATATCACAAAGATCTATAAAGAGATTTCGTCCTTTTGGTGAAGATTTCTGATGATGGACATAAGCCTTACGAAATATCTACACAACGAGCAGTTTAAAGCAATTTGATTTCAGCAGTTTTGTACAATATTCACTAAGACCGTAAATCCATCATCCGATATTTCGTCAAACTATACGCGGTTATTTATTGAAGACCTGACTACCCCATCAACTGCCAGTAGTTCAAGCGATGCCTGCCACTTCTTTAATTGATTAATAATCAAAGAAATGTTAAACTTTTCTAACATTTCTTTGGACAATGACATCGACCTTAGCTCTTGGACAGATCTGCCTCATTTCTAATTTGTTACAGTCGACACTGTGGTCGCATGTTGTGCAACAAATGCTCAAACCAGGATGTGCCCATCCTCAAGTTCAGTCTAAACAAACCGCAGCGCGTCTGTGAGATATGCTTCAACGTGCTGCAGGTCGGCGCCAGTTAGTGAGGCGGGCAACAGTACTTACAGCCACCACGGCCTCCTATAGTGATATGCAATTTTGTACTGAAAGATTTTAGGCGCTATACACACCGTATTGCTTAAAAAAAACCTGTTTTAGAATTATTTCACCGTTTATATGTACACTTATAGAAAACAAATTATACGTAACTTTTTCAATAAACAATACTTTGTGTTGATACTAAATGTGGGTGTGTATTGCCTTAAGATTTAAAGCTTTGTTTATTTAAAATGATGTTTTAATAGTGATGTTTGTAAGTTAGTCAATGTATATCTGACTGTATACTTTATATAAGTGATATTATGTTTTGTATAATTTACAGGTTAGTCACAAATGTTTATATAATATTAAAATATATTTCCTCCGACCTCAATCAATATTTCTACATATAATATAAATATTTTAGTCACCTCCATTGTCAATTAACGTGAAATAACAGATAATTTTCACTTACACATCAAAATCTTAGAACTGGTATTGTAGACATATGGTAAGGCGTTTATTGCGCATTGATTGTAAAAAAGCTAATTTTTGGTCGGGGGTATAAAATTAGGTACGTAAGTGACCTAAAACTTTTATATAATTATCTAATAAAATGCCAAAGCAACAAGTGCTTTTTCTTCAAAATTTATAGCTTTTAAGTGTTATGTTCATATTTGATAAGAGTAATAGACATTATTATTATTAAAAGCGAAGCTTTTAGAACGTTTAACTATTTTAACTATATTTCAACAAAATTCAAAAGGCGTTATATTAATAAACACTGTCCAAACCAATTTGAGCATTTTTATATAAGCACAAGAAAAGTGTGTTTTTTAAACGGCATTCCGAATAAATGTATGCTTATTATCCATTTTATATATATTACAAACAATAATATATCTTAAAGCATTAAACCAGATTCGATTTTTTTTTATATTTTGTAATCTAAAATATCAATGCTAGTAAATGGTAATATATATTAGTGAATGCACTCTGTACCTATTAAATTTTTGAATTTGTTAAAATATTTGTTACAGACATTCCAAAATTGTTTTTCATTATGTTATTTCATATGTATGCTTTACAATTTTTTTTTAATTTTAGTATAAATTCAAAATTTATTTATGCAAAATAATAAATTATTATTTTATAAGTATTTTCTTCATTTTACTAAAAAAAATTGGAACACAAAAACCTCCATGATATATATAAAATAAAATTAACAGTTTATTTACAAATAAGTTTGCTACATTTAATAAATCTTCAGATGATTAAATGAAAACAGGACACTAGAAACCTACAGCATAAAGACTTGCTAAATGATGAAATTATTCCACAGAACATCTAAAAATAAGTTACTTTAACCTTTTGAAAAGGTCTTTGTTGACACATTTGTCCAAAACGTGAATGTAATCAACCAATTCTTCCTCGCAGGTTTCAGATGTATTTGAACGGGAGTTTACTCTGTTATTGCACTCTTGGTATTTTGCCCAAAAAGTTTGTATTTCTGGCTTCTGGAAGCATTCATCCTGTAAAAAGTTTTTATGATAAAAAATTATAATATAAATTATAACAACTCAATACTCTAAATACTTTCATATTATTATCTACCTACATATACCAGTTATCTACATATAATTAAATGAAAAAACCTTTATTGATATTTCTTTATGAACAATAGATGTACTGGAAATCCTAAAAGAGAATAATTAATTAATAATTATCATAAACTTTAACAGAATTAAAAATAATTGTGTATATAAATTATTACATAGTAAAAATTATTTATTAAATTTTTCTTGCAAATTTATAAAAATATAAGTGTATTTCTCTCTTTATCCAGTACTCATTCTTTAATATATAAACTGAAGTTGCATATGAAAACAATATGTTAACTACCATTTTTTTCTCATTCTTTGTAAAGTTTACAAAAATATTAAGGGGAAATTATTCACAATGTCCATTGTTTGTAGAAATTTTACAACATTACAAAAAGTAAATTTAAAATGTGATCACTAAGTTTTTGGTTACATATATACATTAGTTTTCATATACATAATTTATGTTAATTAGTAAACTAAATTAGCACCCAGACTCTGTGGACATTGGGGAGTCAGTGCTGGAATCGCGGCCCCAAACTGATGTGTGCAGCATTAACACATTCAACTAGGTTCACTGACAACAGAGTTGTTAAGTCACTGGATTCAAACGGCGTAGGACCATATTTTGAGGAATACATTACAAGACGCCTTTGTCCAGCAGTGGATGTCCATCATGTAAAATGATGATGAAGCAAAATTTGACTTCATTAAATGTTAAAAATAAATAATCATTTGTATAAAGTACTATTATTGAAAGTTTATACTCAATTAATCAAAAATTCTGTACCTTGTGAGTCTATGTTTCGTAGCTTTTGTGTAACAGTTTAAAATTGAAAATTATTGCTTATAGATCTATTGTTATCTATCACACAATCTTTGCCCCATAGTGGTGATATTATGGCTTAAAACTGTCATACTTTATTTTATTCCTTATTTAAGAATAAAATAAAAACGAGTATCCCAAATAATATTTACATTAGAGAATATGTTTTACACATATTTATACTCAGACTCCTATGACAAAAACTTCTATTTCTTACAAAATAAAAATTTTGTGTCTATTATTTTAATCAATATTAAATTATACAAACGCGAACTCACAATGTTATAATTTTTTGTTTACTTTAGAATATAGAAAAATAATGATAACAAAAATAATTTACCCGTAGTTGCTGCTGAGGATCCACTAATTCTTCTTCTTCTTCAGCTTTAACAACTGGAATCAATTTTTCCGCCATTTTGCCTGAAATTAATTTTTTTTTTTATTAACAAGTCATAAGCTAATCTAATAGTATTTTATAAATTTAACTCAAATAAGACTAGAATTTACCTCAATCGATGATGCAACAACCTTCCTTCGCTCAAACCTTGAACATAGACAAATATCTATGAATAAAGGAATAGAAGAAATGTAGACCATAAAGTAAAACATAACATTTCGTTTAAACAAAAAAATAGCCGAGATAATAACAAATATGTTATATGATAACAAAGACAACAACTGACCAAATTACTGGAACAAAATTTTTTGATTAACATTTAAATTATTTAGGAAAATTA
>DWLS01005032.1:0-13191 GCA_018246255.1 Pachliopta kotzebuea | reverse complement strand
CATTTGCTAGGTTAATGCGCCTTACCATCATCGACCACATCTTCACTTACCACCAGGTGGGATCGTGGTCAAGCATTGACCTATACATACGTAAAAAAAAAAAAAATATTATTTATCAAGAAATCGTTGGGAATATTTAATGCAACCTTTTCCATAATAAATTATTAGTTTACCTAACTTAATTTTTATATTTATTTATTAGTGTCCATTTTCTGTTTGTTCGAAAATATGGATCGTTTGAAACGATAATATCGCTAATAGCAATGCACTTTGTTGTAATTTTTTTGTGCTGTCTATTTACTGCAATAAAATAGTTTTAATTATCCATAGCAAATATACAGAAACTACTAATTAATAATTTTGTGGTTTACTGTAAGGAAATTTAAATAAAGAAATATAACAGGTTACATTATATCAGTACCACATTATTTAGCCAACAATCTTATTCTCGCATGCAGTAGTTTGGTATCTTAATAAACAACAAATATCGTTTTATTAACAAATGTTATTATCACGATATATTATACGTAATATGTACTAGTAAAATTTATGTAGAATATAGGGCAATCATTTTAACTTGCTTGGCATACATTAAACAATGCTGTTTACAAAGTATAAATAATATTTTTCAAAGTAGTTTTCGTAAAAGTTGGCACCATTATAATATATTGTAACCAGTATTTTTTAGTTAAAATAAACATTACATTCTATTTTAAGTAATGTCCAACTGAAAATAAGTACAATAAAAATAAAAAGGTATTATTTACTAGTTAATCTGCTTAAATAACTTAAACCGTCTGTAAAACTGTTAAAAATTATACTCAAAGAAAAAAAAAACTAATTTTGAAATTTCTTTAGAAACAACACCTTTTCAATGTTTAAAATGGACTTGCACACTTTATATGCTTATGGTAGCAAATATTACTGCTCCATATATATATAACCTTCTTTGAACGTCGTTTATGGAGCCGAAACTGTTTAATATATTGGCACAAAATTTATGTAAGCCAATATTATGAAAAGGTTTGAGTTGGACATTATAAGTTATTTCTATTTAGATATATTTGCGATACAACGTTATTTTTGTATTGCATTCCACTCCTAATAAACCTCTACCACAAAGTAAATCAAATTACTAAATTTTTACGTCAACTTCAAAATATATTTTGCACTATTTGTGTTGCATGTTTGCTGTTTGTTTTATCAAATTTTCCTTAGTGTAATATATTTAAATAGAAACAGGTTAATTTTTAATAAAATCGTTACGAAAATAACTTCATTGTTTTCTAAAATTTTTAATAATTCTTCAAAAGAAAGTACATTTTGCTACTATTAGCACTGTTGTACAAAATGCATTCACCTCTAAATAAGCTTAAATAAATAGAACTAAATTATAGACTAGAAACTATAACGATTAATACCGAGTTAAATTTTCATAAGCAGCTTTAATCAAATGCTGACGATTTCTTCATCATTTCTATGTACATCGCCGTATATGTAGTTGTATGAAAATTTAGAAAGATCACGTAAAAAAGCTTTTACCGTAAAGAAATCAAGCTTTTGCAAATCCAAATAAAAAAAATTTAGAGCGAGTTAGCTTCGCCTATATTATACAAATATTTCAATTAAATAGGAGGCGATGGCTTTTCTCCATTGGGCTAAATCCGAAACGCCCGAACCGGAGCCCAGTGGTACTGTAAGTGACGTCACTAAAATGCTCGACCCAAACATTTGCCGACTACATTATCATCTTTGTTCTGATATCACAATAAACTAACGCATCATTTTCATTTCAATGCCTCTTCGGATCGTCACAGCCTGTAAGTATCATTTATAATTGTCATTAACATATTATTCTATAAATAATTTCTTTTTACGATTGGCCCTATGTTATGAAAAAATATCTAAGTTTTATTTTACATTAACATGCAAAAGTAACCATTCATAATTTTCATATTTTATCACATATCTCCTGTAGAATTTAGTACTGTAGAAATGTTGATTTTACTGTAGCTATTATCACAGGGTGACAAAAAACGTGAATCAACGGGCGCTGCCGACTTAGTCTCGTGCGCAACTTGCACAGGGGCCCCTGGCTCCTGCACACACACTGCCAATAACGGCGGTGTAGCCGAGGTAATGATATTACGTATATAATTATCATTTCAACACTTACAATCACCTAAATCAGTTTTTATTCACGATATACATTTACATACATCTCGTCTAAATTTCATCAGCTTTTTAAAATTAGTTTAATAAAATTATTACACACAATAAACTCTACACAGAGAGACTCCCACTTTTTATTTTCTAATTTTTTAAATAATGGTTGCAGTAGGAAGTATTTTTCGTTCCGCCGTCATCGTTCATTTGCAAATTAATTTCTTTCAGCCATGTTTCGTCCAGGTCCGCAAAAAAGAGCCTCCTCACCCGATCCGCGTGGCGAAAACTATCGACGTAATAGCTCGCATAACCTTCCCGACGGCCTACGCGGTATTTCTTATCTTCTTCTTTATTCACTATAAAGCCTTCTCTTAATGTTACCTCTAACGCTACCTGCTACTTGCTGCAAGTTGCTTTTGGTAAAATGGACAATTTAAAGTACCTATATATTTTGTATTCCTTACTTCACGACAATGTAAGATGTACGGTGAGAGCAAGCTCCAACACGCAATACCTAACAAAATATTTTTGATGAATTTCAATATTAATTAAGAAATTGTGATCGTTTAAGAAAAGATATGATGGTTAATAAATTAAGTATCATTATAAATAAATTAGTGCAAAAGACTTGCAGCTTTCAATTAATGGTATGATGACACAGCGATGCGTAAGACTTTCCCTCAAGTTTTGAAATAGGTTCCAAAGTCACTGATCGGCACATAAGTAATTTTTCTATCGTAATTACAATACATTACAGATAAATTACAATGGGAACAAAAGACTTAGAAATTTATTATTGAACACGTGCAGATAACGGGTACAAGTGATGAATTAAAAAGGGTTGTAATGCTAGACGGATATCAGGAAATTAACACCATTAAAATTTTAAGGAAATCTATTTCAAATCTTTAAGTCAGTCCAATTATTGTAATAAGTTCTTATGCTAAATTATAAGGAAAGTAAATCACTTTGAACTTTATATATTCTAGATAAATCACCATTAGTGTAATTCATCCATTTAATTGTCACCTAAACACCTACGTTTTGATACATATTACTTTAAAAGTTGCTTAAAAAAGTGGTGCCATAGTTTAACCTATTACGTTTATATAATTTGATTTAGGTGTTAATGTTTGAAAATGTAATCTATTAGATGTAATTTATAAAGCTCAAATTGTAATTATATTTAGTCTGAAGTGTACCTCCCATAGGAATACGATGAGTTACCCATAATGAAAAATTATAATCCTGTATTGTTCCTACATTAGTGTGACAGATGGAAACCCTAAACATAAACCTAAAATTATTACACACAAACATTCATATTTCTGTATATTTTCTGTTAATAAACTCAACACTATATAACCAAAACCTGAAATTACTTAAAAGAGTCATCACATCACAAAGCATGCTTAAGGCTAAATAATAAAACTGTATTTTTTTTAATTTCGGCTTTTTTTGAAATTCAAAAAAGTGATACCAAAAGTAATTATAATTAATACTTAGTAATAAAACAGCGTGTCGTTCTAAAACCATATGACTGCCAACGTACTTTGCCCTAATATTATATTAATATTAGTATATTACTGTAAGATGTAGCCTTTCAAAACTGCGAAATTTAAAAATTCATCGCATAATTTGAATTTAGGTAACTTTAGAATTTTTCCCCCAAAATAGTTTTTATATATTAAAGATTGTTTTAATGAAACTGCAAAGAATAACAATACATCTGATTCCTAATATGTTTAAATATTTTCTAACCTTTCTGATTTTCCTTTCAGCGTTTATGCAAAACTTTAATAAAATGTAAATGCGTTTTACAATAAACAGATCTAGTCAGAGAAGACCTGAAATTTTTTAATTTATCTTATATGTATATCTTTCTTTAACAATTTTATCTCACGGGACCTTTGTTAAGTGTTTTAGCAATTCTTTTTATTTTGTTCACATATACTGTTCTATATTTATTTATATCTGTTTACAAATTAAATAATTTAATTTTATTTAAAACGATTATTTTCTAACGTTAAAAGTAATTGACAAATGATAAATTTATCACCTCATAGATCCAGGTGAAAGTCAACATCTAAATTATATTTTTCTCTTAATATAAAGTCTTTAAGAAAATCAAATTCATATGAACTTTACTAAAGAATCACATTTACTTATGTTCCTGAAACTCATTCAAAGTATTTTTGACGTTTATTTCTAAACAAAACAAAATTGACTACCGGTCAAATGCGATTACGACGAGTACCTGTTTACGATTTTTGTTAATTTATTTACTCAAGACTTTACGTTTCTTCTATGTAGATATATAAGCTGTAAGATTATAGCTCTATAAAATAAAAATAATAGACTATAGTAACCAATAAAATTTAATTAAATGAATTTAATAAAAGCGTCTAAGTAAATTAGTAGCGCTAGGAAGAATGGCTGTTTCCATTATGAACATGTGTAAAAACAGCATAAATATAGGAAACGTCAATGCTGATCTGTGCTGATTTTAAACCAATATAGATTTTTATGTCATCGATTTATGCCTTTTGCTTAATATGCGGACCAAAGAGTCAACTGTTTTGGAAAAAAATATATAAAAATTAAGTATATTGTAGAAAATAGATGTTTAGGGATACAACACGTTTAGGCTGTGCTTCGAATATAAATTGTATACGTACAAATTTTTTTTTTGTATTTCAAGTGTTCCTTATAGATAATTAATCAATATGTATGCTTAGCTTATCCCGCTATTTACTTTTTAAGATTATAAACAATCTTATTATTTTTTCTTGTGTACCAGTTTGTCCAACTTAAAGTTTTTAGATCTACTTACGACCCTAAATTATTTAATTTATTCTATCTAAAATTTATTTAGATAAATGCTAAATAAGAATAAAAGTAAAGTACGTTCACGACACTTACTTTAAGTATTTATAATTTTTGAGGTCCCGCACTATAAACACTTTAATACAAGAAACATACTTAAAGTATCAAAATAATAATTAAGCAACGCCTCAGATTTCAAATTACAAACTATTACAAAAAGTACAATAAAATATATCCTTTTAGCCGATTGTTTTTGTCGAGTGCCTTGTTCAAAATTTATTCAGTGTTTATAACACGTTAAGTTATATATTTTAAAAAATGAAAATCATTCCTTACTCTAAAACCTGATGTTATTTTACACTATATCGATACGTTGTTTAAAATTAATAATCTATTTACGCGAAAATAAAATTAAAAACATATCATTCGCTTTATAAGGAAATAAACAAAAATATTGTTACTTTCTGTTAAACCTTTCTTAGATATATTTTAAACTAGTGTTGATTATTACTAAACAACATGTGTAAATGTCGGCAAAAATACCTATTTACTTAGATATCGTTAACTAATTAAAAATTTTGGATTATCGTTATTATTTCGAACATTAGTGAATTAGATTCTCAAAATATATTGTAATTTTTAGAGACGCATTGTTTCTATAATAGTAAAAATATTTATACTCAAAAATTTTAAGTACTTTAATGAGTAAAAAAAGTAATAGTTTTATTAAAGTAATTAATTACAGTTTTTAATAATATACTAAAATCCTAATGAATTTAAGCAATATAACACTTTTTTTAAACAAATAGAAACAACCGCTACACAATTTACTAATGTTGGATAAATTGTTAAGGTGAGAAATTCTTAGTTTACTTAATAAAAAAGTAATCTGCACTCGCTTTTAATCAATTTGTATTTCCATTCAGTGTGATTATTTTGCATGCAAAACAACAATTTGTTTTATCAAACAATATGTTACTGAAAAGTATAATTTTTGTATATCTAACTTTTTGGTCGATAAGACACAAAACTTCATTTTCCATTACGATATCTTTAGGTCTGTGTGTTTGCCTATCCGTCCCGTGATCGCTGTACAACAAACAGATTTACCTTATTTAAAATTGTAGGCGCTTTATGAGCCTTTGCTTCAAAAATGTTATATATGTAAATATCTAACATACATTTCGCCAGGAGATACAACTTATTTTCCTTACTTTGTTATATTTCCTTTATTACTTTTTTATATTAACTAGATCTCAAACTATGTATTAAGTTATCAACAGGTACATAAATTATATATGGGTGTATATGTAACAAGAATTTAAGGAGTATTGATCAACAAAGAAAATATTTATAGAATCATAATGTATTTTATTTTTTTAATTTTGCCACTGTATCCTGAAACACTTGATATAGTTTAAATAACAGCTTAGCCTTTGTAATCTTGACGGTTACGAAACAGAGAGCTGATAATTTTTGTCTATTTTTTAATTAGAGAAGCATTTGTATTCTTTGTTTTCCGAGAAAACGAATGTAATATGACATTAGAAATAGATATAGGCTTTTTATCTGTATTGTAATATGTTTATTTTTAATTAGTAACTCCGATTAATAAAAACATTCCCTTCGGACCCCAAAAGGTCTGATAAATCATTAATAGCTTGCCAAAATATTCCCTTTTAATCTTCAATGATTTAAATTGTTTACAAAGGTGTTTGCAATTATACACAAATGTGATAAAATTGTTAACTATTTGTGTACTGAATGTAAAAACACTAAAAAAGAGAGTTCATTAACTGTAATTATGATTTTTAGCATAAGTGGATACACATAAGTATTATAAGTATTGTTTAGAAAAATACACAAAAAGACATTAGTGAGATATATATTTACAAAAATAATTTTTAGTCATTTGTAATAACAATAAATAGAACAAAACTCACTGAAGCAATATTATAGTTAAATGTCATGATTCTTTTAAGGTAAATTACAAATGACAAAGCTTTTCACGATTTTGTGAAAGTACGGATACTTATTACACGTTTCTGTTTGAAGACTATAACTGACTTTACTGGTTTTATTAATAATCAAAAAAATAAAATTATAAAATTATTAATTAGTCCAAAAAAGTTATGGATCAGTTACACTGGCATACTTTGGAGAGTATACACGATAAATAATTTCATTTGCGTGTTTGTACACTATATAACTTGATTGCGCCCAACAGTGTTCTTTTGATTTTTGTGTAACGTAATTATTGTATCTTTAGCCGAGTACACTTTACCAATAGAATTTAAACACTAGCTGTTGATTATTATTTTAAGAAAAAATGTTATAACTATTTTAGGCGTTACGAAGCTAAATGACGCTTTCATATTTTATAAAAGTCCGTTATAATTATAAGTCAAACATATTGTTAATTTAAATTATAAGTAAGATTTAGATCTCCAAATTACTTGGTTAATTAGGTGTTTCTTAAAAGCCTTGTAATTTTTTGCGTAATATAAGAATTATGATCGCATTGTGAAATAAGATAATGAAATAAATTTATTATTGAAATTTAATTTTTATTTTACGGCACGCATTGCCTTTGTAAATAACATGAACACTAATATAACTGGTGAACATGACGCGATAAAAAGTTTGTATTGTAAATATTTTTATTGTAACGTTTCTTAATTACGTTTTCAAATAATACACAAGTTCTAACCATATAAAATGTTTGTATTAATTACTCTTTTTTTTACATTCTGTAATATGTTTTTAGATTTTTTTTATTATTAATATATATATATCTTACTATTTTTCCCCTGACGCCGAAAGTGAGGGTCCGTATTGCCTTTATTTTCTAGCTACATATTATTGTTAAAGTCTATTTATTTTTTTAGATTATGAGCATCCTACTAGTTAAAGAAGCTTTGCCAAAAAATTTCTTAATATATATTCATTCACTCGTTCATGTATATGTGATGGTTGAAAGTAAAATACTCAGACGACAATCATTAATATTTGAAAAGTAGTTTTACTCTCAATTTTCTGTCTAAACTTAATATTGTCTGTTTTAAAATTGCAAATTCTTAAAAGAAAAACGAAAACTATATCTTTTCATTTTTCTTTTAAATTGAAATGATGAGACGTGTGGAATGGGACGTGGATGCTAAGTGATACGAATGTGCACAATAATATTGTGCTAGTAGGTTGATGAATACTGCATCACAAGGTGATTAGTGCACGAATATTTTTCACTTGCTACAAACCACATCGAACTGAAAGACAGTAACTTTTCCTCATTTTTTACTGGAAGCTAAAAGAATCGCCTGCCACGTCTTTTCGGAAACAAAGACCTGCAGGTTAGAACAGGACCTGCTACTAGTGTACTAATAATTTTTGTAGACTTAAAAACTTAGATACGGTGTACGAGCTTTAAAACAGTTATGTTCACATTATAGCTTACCGTACTTGGAATTAGAAAAAAAATATAATGTTAATCGTATGTAATACACTAGTCCTTAAATAATATACGAAATTTAAATAAAAACTGAACTAGTACACGTTCATTAAACGACCAATTGCCTCCTTAGGCTAAGGAACCTGGCGTCGCGACCAATACGGGCCGCCAGACACAGTGGAGGCCGTCAGGCCGGTCATCTCGGACTGGTTGGATAGGGATTGCGGAGTCCTTAATTACCGCCTGGTGCAGATGCTTACGGGGCACAGCTGCTTCGGGAGCTATCTACACTTGCGTAGTGGATATAAGGCGGACGAGGCGTGCGACGAGTGTGGACACGCTGTGGATACACCGTGCCGAACCTTGGCCGACTGCCCGCGTTGGGAAGAGGAAAGGGCCGCCCTCGTGGCGGTGGTAGGGACTGACCTCTCATTTCCGGCATTGGTTCGATCCATGCTCGGGAGCGAGGCGTCGTGGGACGCGGTAGCCCGATTTTGCGACTGCGTGATGACGCGGAAACGGGAGACCGAGCGTCTCAGAGAACGGGCGCCGAGGGAGCAGGACGGAGTCGGGAGGCTCCGAGCGCACGACCGCCGATTGCCTCCCTAGGCAGGGGAACCTGGCGCCGCGACCGGCGTGGACCGTCGGGCCGGCGCCCCCCTCGGAGAGGGTTCCCGAGATGGATCTGGTGGCACGTTTCGTATTCCGACGTGTCGCAACGTAGGGATTATATACCGGGAGGGGTGTGAAGCACCCCTCTCCGAGATGGGCCCGTTCGACCCGGGCACCGAGCGGGGGTTGCAGATGAACTGCTTGATGTTATCCCGTGACCCCCGTATAAATTCGGATGTAATTGGAGTACCGTGTGAAGATTTTTTAATCGGTCGGAGTCCGACACTATCTCATCGCCAGCCCTTGACGTGGGATGTGCATGCGTCCATCTGCATCTTTGTTACACACGAAAAAAAAAAAGGGCCGCCAGAGCGGCGTCCCCTTTGGAGGGGGTTCCCGAGATTGAACAGGTGGCGCGTTTCGTATTCCGACGTGTCGCAACGTAGGGATTATATACCGGGAGGGGTGTGAAGCACCCCTCTCCGAGATGGGCCCGTTCAACCCGGGCACCGAGCGGAGGTTGCGAATGAATTATTCGTTTTGAAATGTGACTGCAACAAAATCGATGTTGTAACGCATCACATTTACTTAGGAATGGTCATTGAATACCGATTGTTTTGAAAAAATTATATAGAAAAAGTTTGTGACTTCGAATTATTCTATAAAAGTTTTCGCTTCTAAAAAATAAAATTCCATTTAGAATTCTAATAAATGTGTACAAGACACTTGCAGATTCAATAATTATCTATGGAATTAAAAGTTATGGACACACATTTAAAAATTACCTAGATCGCGTATTAAAACCTCAAATTAGAATTTTAAAAATCATACTACCTAAAAATATGAAACACTTGTCTGAAGATAGCTCTGCACTGTTCAAGCACTGTTAAATTATGTCAGTACAGGAAAACGTGAAATATCTATTCCTTGCTGAAAACTATTACAAAGAAGATGTGCAAGAATCTTTGAACCACAATTTTAACACTCGAAATTCTTCTAAGAAAAAATTGTTAATTCCAACAATTAACAATTTTTACAGCAAACGCACTTTTTGCTACTTAGTTCGCACACTTTAACGAAATTCCTCAAAATGTTAAAGATGTAATTGATAAGAAAAACTTAAAATCTAAACTTTATTAATTTTACAACAAGAATGCTAATTAATTATACAAAATAAAACGTTTTTGCACTGAGAGTACTAAACCCATTTAGTGGGTATATAATTGTACACAAGTTTTTGTATATGTTTATATAAAAACTAGTGTTTACTAGTTTTTTAAAATGTACCTCCTATTTGTATTCAAACGAGAATGTGCAGGTTTTATAAAAACCTTATTAGGTTTAAGAAATCGAAGTAAGAAAAAAATTTGTAATTTTCTTTTCAACAAAATAAATGAAAGGAAATATTAAAATTATTATGATTTTTTTTAGCATCATTGATGCCACCGCTT
Organism: Pachliopta kotzebuea; assembly: GCA_018246255.1. Taxonomy (NCBI): domain Eukaryota; kingdom Metazoa; phylum Arthropoda; class Insecta; order Lepidoptera; family Papilionidae; genus Pachliopta; species Pachliopta kotzebuea. The sequence continues at coordinate 2,688 of DWLS01005032.1, read as the reverse complement.
TGGAACAAACTGGCGGCGTCAGGGTTTCTGTTTAAATATACGTAGATATCTTTAAGAGAAGACTGAACAGAGTTACATTAAAACCCTTTGCTACAGCTTTTAAATCACTCTTTACCATCTGGTACATGTATTTATCTTAACAATAAAATAATTAATCAATAAAAATTTAACACAGCGTTTTTAAGTAATTCTATAATAATATATTAAACTAAAACTTATTTACAATGTATGTTTATTGCAGTCGACGTTCGGTTATAAAAATTATACATACCATACGTCAGTCTTGAATGTCAATTAATGACATGAAAGCTTTTGTAGTTAATATTTATCGACTACACAACATACACGTTATTGAAAACGTAAAGTAAAAGATTGAAACAAGAATGTAAACATAAATATTTTAAAATAGGAACGTTAAGAAACAAAAATGGTATTTTTACATCTTTGGTCGTTATTACAATGGTATTTTAGGCCTTTTATCAAATGGTTTTTTCGCAAAACAACTCGTTTGTGTGAGTTACAAAGAATATGTTATGGAGATAAATCTGGAGCTGCAAGAACCTGCAATGTAGAAAAATCCTTAATGCTAACACGTACACAAAATGTTAAAGAGGTTATTTCCTACCTTGATTCAACAGTTTTGGAGCGGCGATTTATTCCAAACAACTTTCGTGATATCTTAGACCCCTCTATATCAATAATACTAAGAGTCAAAAAAATTAATCCAAAGATACACGCACCATTTGTTATTTCTTTTCGGCGATGCTTAGAACAAATTTGGTGCTACAGAAGTCTTGTATATGAAGTAGAAAATCTGCGAATATTGCAATTTGATAGTAATAACTCAATACACGAAGAAAAATTGTTAAAGTTGTGGTCTCTTTTAGTGCCTAATACTCTTTTAGAAAACAGAGTGACTAAACAATGGCAATATATAGGGTTTCAGGTAAGTATTTTTTTTTTTATTAAATAGTACAATCATTACTTTCATCATATCCTTAAATATTTAATTGACATGAATTCTAAATTATTACTAAGGTAAGAGGTGCTCGATAACTTTAACAATGTAGTGTTATCCAAATTTTAATAAAATGTTTGAGTTGTTTTCGAATGTGTTGCACTTGTCACTTAATGTATGAAAAAGGCTTCTTAATGCAACTTTAAACTGTGTTTTAGTTATAATACCAGACATAGGTAACATAATTATATACAGATAGCTCTTCCCTGTTAGAAAAATTTATTATTGCTACCATCATTACTTTTACAAATTACTTTTAGTGTTATTTCTTTCAGGGTGATGATCCAAAGACTGATTTTCGCGGCATGGGTATGCTCGGACTTGAAAACCTTCTATTTTTCGCCTCTGAGTATCCAGAAGTATCAAGTCATCTGCTGAGTCATTCTCATCATCCCTCCTATGGCTACACTTTTGCAATTGTGGGTATTAATATAACTTCAATGGCTTATTACCTTTTAAAAGATGGATCTGCCAAAACTTATATGTTTAATATGAAGCAGTATTTACCCAGCATTTATTTATTCCATAAATTTTATTGTTATTTATTTTATGAATTTGATAAAATGTGGATTGAATCAAAACCTGAAAATATTATGGAATTCTCAATGATATTTAAAAAATTTGAAAATGCTGTACGTAATGAACTAGCAGATCCAGCTACTGTTTTTAGAATAAATGTTGCAATTGACACTATATAACTTTCTAGTCTGCTTTTTAAGTTATAGTGAATTCTGGAAATCATTTGTATTCAAGAGATAAACATTTCTTTATTATTTTAATACTCCTGCAATGTTTTGAAAGTATTGCACTTTTGATTATTAATAATTTGAAAAGACTTTTCCCGTTTGAGTGCGGAAGAATTTTTTTATGTATATGCCAAAAGTGCGGAATGAAATGCGTAATAATATTTTTTGGAAAATAATAAAAATCGTTTTAATTAACTCTAATTATTACAAAACAAGTAATTTTTACTAACAAAAGTGTTTTTTATTCTCATTATACGAGTGTTTTGCTGCGCAAACGCCATGAACTCCTTTTTTACAAAAAGCGCAAATTAAAACAATTTTTAATTCTTCTAAAATAATACAAAAGTTTTTTACCACAAATAAATAAATAATAACACAGTGGTAAAATACATTAGTGCCGTAGATGGTGATACAATAGAAAAGGTGATCCAATTATTTTGATATAAATTACTTTTGTAAAAATTAACTCCCGCCCCTTATAGCTGTAATGAGGATTAAAAAAAATTAAAATCGAGATCTATTTATCTTATTACATTAGCTCAATTTTTCTACCGTACAATTGTCCACGGCTCTACAAAATTTTACCACTGTGTTTTATTTAAATTTTTATATAGTTAAAAACCCCAAACGAAATTAATTACAAATTCAATAAATATAACTGTTCTCAATTAATACGAAAAGTGTACTAACGAACAACGGCGTGGTCACGCGTTTTCGCATTTTTGGTTAGACAAGGAGAAGCGCGATCGCGCTCCTCCGCATTTTTAGCATATGACAAGGGAAGCGCGATGGCGCTTCGCCGCACTCACACGGTTAAGCCCGTCTTGTCTTTTTTTTTTTTTCGGGCGATGTCGATGCTTTCGGCCACTATTATGGCCGTGAAAGCTTCATCGGACCCTGAGCTCGCGGATCCGGACTCCGCGA
>DWLS01005031.1:0-13193 GCA_018246255.1 Pachliopta kotzebuea | reverse complement strand
CCCCCCTCTCCCGCCCACACTTCCGGAAGACAATGGACGGCACACCCGCATCCGATCGTCGATTTCCTGTCGCCATTTTGCGATTCCATCCAAAATCAGAATTCAGTTTTTCAACTAAAACTAGTTTTACATATAAATTATTATTTATATACTATTTAAAGGAACGATATATTATCTGTGGTACTAAACAAAGGAAAGATACCTATTACAAAACATTTCTACTGGATTTGATACCTTGATTGCCTAGTGGTTTGAATGCACCGGGCTTCAACTCCGAAGGTACCGAGTTCGAATCCGGCCTGCACCAATGAATTAGCATAACACCAACTAATATCACGTGCTGTGACGGTGAAAGAGAACATCGTGAGGAAACCTAGATATCTATGTGATGACCATCCGTCGGACTGCTATATGGAATGGAGAAGGCAATGGCAACACCACTCTATTATAACTGACGAGAAAGCCGTCGTGTGTTTACACTTTACACTTTACACTACACATGATAACCACGATCCTAAATCATGAGGAAATACGACTCAGAAGAAAAAGACCGTGTTTGAAATATACTTCGTATTTATAAAAACTAAATGTCAAATCGTGATGAAAGAACACCATAATCGTTAGAAGCTCATGATCTAATGTAAAAAAGTGATAACAGAGGTTGAATGGTATAATTAAAAGTATTAAAAGAGTATGAGAATATGATAGCGAAAGTAGGAAATGAAAAGAATGTGTAAAACATTTATAGATAATTAAAAGAAATAGAAGAGGAAGTTTTACCCAAACCAGACAAAGAGGAATGAGAAATAAAAAAAAATGTCAAATCAAGTTAAAAACTTCTCTAACAATTTGTTATCGTTTTTGCTTGTTCTCTCAGTGGAATATTAATATCTAGCCTAAACGTTTTCTCCACTAGCGCCCCCCAGTGGGCCCCCGTGCGGTGGAAGTTCCGCCGTAGCCGGAAAATTTATGTGCATATTGAATCGCCGTTATGAAACTTGGCTGTTGGCTGCTGAAGCATCCAATTGATTTTTAGCCTTGTTGTTCTGATCCCTTTGGCCTGTTAGACTCAAACAAAAACAATCGGACTAATGTTTAAAAGGGCTGCGTACCCACAGGAAGTGAATTTTAACTTTCCCAAATTTGCCGAATTGTGATCATCAGCCATGTATCTTAATTCTTTTATAATCTCTTTGATGATGCGAGCAAGGCGTTCACCTGAGGGTAAGTGATACTCTTCAAGAGTATGCTTCATTATCTTTCGCGAGCGCAGCAAGCAAGTCGTTTTGGTCCGGAGCCAGAGCCTCGTTTGTTGATTGGCAGGGTGGACCACAAGCTGGTGAGGATAGCTTGACACAGCAAGTCGTGCACCTTCAAAGCGCTGCTTAAAATGGTAACCAAAGCACTAAATTGCGCCCGGCGCCTTTAGGAGTCTCTTTACCCCAGTAATTTCATTAGCACACAGCACTCCAAACCAGAACACAGTAATGTTTGCTCATTACTATTTGGCGGTAGAAAAACGGGCTGCGGTGGTACTGACCTACACAGTCTTAAGTAAGAAAGACCTACCGCCAGTAAAGAGACCTACCACCAGTGTATGATTCATTATATAACTAATAAATAACAAAGACCCCCAAAAAGTATTGAACTCAAAAAAGCAAGCAAACAAGTGACTGTGTGTTTGCCCAATCCAAATCTAGGCATTACGTTATTAGAAATTTTAAAAATACCATCAAGTAAATTAAGTTTGCTCATTTTGACGAAAAAAACTTTTAAAAATTAAAAGTTACACGAACACATATGTATCAATCTATATAATAAAAACAAACTAAATTTTTCTGCTTCACGTTGTTTCTACAGCTTACTAGTTATTTTTGGGACTACGGGATATCTCCTTCTCCATCAGTCTTATCGTACCGTATTTATATTCACACTTAGTAAATGTAGTGCTGAAAGGCACTCACAACGTAGACCGCCGATCTAGTCAAGGTCGCGAGAAGTCACTAGATGCAGATAGCACAGGATCGATCGGAGTAGAAATGTTTGGGGGAGGCCTATGTCCAGCAGTAGACGGTCTATCATCTATTAAAGGTTTCCATGATTGCCTCCCTGCTTTCTCTGTTCCGGACATTTTCCTGTAATATGTGATTTTATTACACACTTCACAAAAGGATGATTGTATCTTTTTACAGTAACTACGCAACTTAAAGCTTATCCAGAGACTGCGAAACTTATTTCCCATATCCGCCAAAGAGCCCAATCCCAGGCCAGCTAGGATTCCGGACATAGCAACGGGCAAGATCTTAGATTGCACAACAATTTAAGTTGGATTCCGCCGGACAAGTTTCTAGCGGACGATGCCCGGATATTTGAATGCTTGGACGCGGTGTTCTGGTTTAACTTTGTGTATCCATTGTTACATATTACATAGAATGCATCCGTGCAAATAAAATCCATGGAGTCCGACTTTATTATAATTTACTGTTAACATTACATCAAAAGAACTGATTTCTGCGCTTATTCTTTTAAAGAACCAACTTTATATTTCTTAGTCTTAACGCTCTTGGCAGAGCAGCTGTGATCATGATGTTAATTCAAGTAGTAAGCTTAACAATCTCTCGTCATTCCTCGCTTCTACTGCAGCTTTTCTTGAATATTCCATAAATTTTTACCTTCTAAAGAGAAATCTTTATAACACAGAAAATCTTAGCAATCAATCCATTAATGCTCCTTTTGGTAATAACATTGTGAAAAAAAAAACCTTAATAGTAAAAACTCAACCTTTTGATTGGATCTTTATTAGTTTATATTAAACCAAACAAAACTATTAACTGTAGTTGCTGTAGCTATTTACTGTAGTATTAACTAGCAAAAACGATGTAACTGTTTTAGATTTTTTTGTACTACTATATTCATTTTGGCAAAGGTTTCAATTATATAAAAATATTGCAAGAATCGAAACTATTTTATTTTGTATAATATGCAATTCTTATTCGATGCAATAAAGAGACCTTTACACTTGTTAAAACAGGAGTAACATACCTCATAAATTTAAAGTGGAAGTGGGAAGCTGAAGCAAAAACTAAAGACAATACAAAACAAATAAACGGCGGCTGCACAAGTTCAAGTATTAAAGTATTTCGTAGACAACATTTCCGCACGTAGCGGTCTCTAGTTGGCAGTTGGCAGTTGGCACGTCCCCCACTTTGTTAAGTACCAGCGACGGATGAATAAAAGCCGCGATTACAGCAGACGTGTGTCGTATTTGCTTCTATTTTACAGACTCACCTTTTCATATTGGCAATGCATCTCGTAGTCTCTTTACTACTTTTACTAAAGTGATGACTATTTAACGAACAATTGCTATTTTAAGTTTAATATGTAATCAATAAATTATATTTACAATTGCCGAAGAAACCATAAATCAAACAGAAGTTGTATCATGATCTCAACCAATGGATGTCCACTTTTGGGCACAGGACTTTACAAGAACTTGTATATGACAATGTAACTAATCTGTATGATAAAAACTAGTATGGTTTAAGAAAATATATCTATGTACTCCTTAAATCAAGAATTACAAACTGGAACTTGGAGCTCGTAAAACTTGATGGTTAATAACAAAGGACAATAGATCTAATTACCGCAGTAATTAAACTAGCGTGTCGTTAGATAAATCTTTAAATTTAAGAAAAAGTCTAGGCAAACATGTAACGATGGCAGGGAATACTTTTAAATTTCACCTTCATCACCATCCTAAAAAAATTTACTTCCGCCGCTGCGCATAGACTCAAATTTAAACTAGCTAGCACTGCAACAGAATGCATCTTCTTTATCATCAGCTGATGGGCATCCACTGGATTTAGACTTCACTCATTTTTGAATTTGGGCTGTCTTCCATTACGCTGATACCAATGCGGAAAGGTTATATCAGAAGAAACATAATAAATAAGACAGACGGGTATCATAAAGCTGTTAAGCGATATTGTTAATAATTTCGTCATTGATAATAATTACCGAGATTCAATTGAATCGGAGGCAGGCAAGCCATATCCATTAATCTGTTTCAAAGTTGAAACGGCCAATTAAACGTTCGTTGATTGATTCGCAGCGCATTCACTACATTTATTTTTCCCTTTCGCTTTACGCATCCAAACAATACAAATGAAATCGTAAATCCTCCCGGATCCTCGGCCGCCTGCTCCTCCATTGTTAAACTTGGTACAGCCTCCGCCCGCTTCGCCGTTTGTTACACGTTTAATGAGATTGTTACCGTTTAAAACATTCCGACGATTATTTTAAACATGTTATTATCTGTAATTGAATTTGATTCAATTACTTTTCATACAACTTTAAGTAAAATTAATTTAAAATCATTTAATTTCAATGCAAAATTTTCAAACTTTGTAATAATTTAAGCAAAATTCAATAATTGTTAGGTTATTGAGATTTATAGACAATTGTATACAAAGAAAGGTGATAACACTGAAAATTAAAGGCGTCCTTCTTCGTCATAGAACAAGACCTATGCCTCCTCCAATAGTAGGAAGATTTGAGCCGTCTACCTTCACACTGGTCCAATGTGGGTTAGTGAGGAGCCAGAACCTCGTCTGTTGATTAGCAAGGTACACCACGAGCTAATGAGGTTGGCTTAAATCCCGTCAGTTCTTACATGGAACCTCACCCTCTAAACTTATTCAAATTAAAAAAGCTCGATAATCGTTATAAATCTTTTGACATATTTATGTATTGCAAATTTTGTAAATATGTAGATTCTTCAAACAGTTTTCACATAACTTCATGAAACTTCAACATTATTTATTTCCACGCGAAGCATTCCATAATCAGACGGTGGAGAAAAAAAAATGTCACAGCTATCTGACCTATTTCGGAGCAAAGCTCAATGACCCGCCATAAACAGGGCTGTTTTAAACAAACACGTCTTTAATGATCTAGAAATAGTCGTACCCTAATTAAAAAAAAAATTGATTTATGGTACTGGTAGTAGGACTCTGTTGCTGGAGAGCGTTTAGGTACCACCGCAGCTCATACTGCAGCTGATAAATAATGCAAAGATTACTATATTCCGGTTTGAAGGGTGTTGTTTGCTAGTGAAATTACTACAGTAACAATACTTTACAGCTTATGCCTTTAGGCAACAAGCGCAATGTGGAGATGTATACCATTTTAACCAGCGCCTAGTTATTGGCAAAATCACTTACAATCAGATCGCCTTGCTCGTAAAGTATATTAAAAAAAATTTGGTGGACTTAACAAAGTTATCGAATCGTCAACGGTTTTCTATGGTTAAGCAATTTTTTAAAGTAATCAACTTAAAATTGGTATTAGCAAGTATAGTAAGAGTCTAATAGTAAGTCCACTCTTGCCCACGATTATAAGTACAGTGAAGTTATTTCACTGCACCATAACGTGAGCAATGAAAAATGTATCTAAGTTAAAGTTGAAATATATCTTATAAAGCTTACGATGACTTTGTTTTTTCTTTAAGTAATTTAAAATAGAAGTAACTTTTGTCAGCCCTATTCAATTCCCGGTTCGCTCTAACATAATTTCGAGTCACACTCGAAATCCAGCCGAGTGTGCTAGACCAAATTGATCCCTATTACTATAGTAATAAGGATCAGAATCGTGTGCTGAATGAATTTAATTTACGAATTTATCTAGCGAATGATCATGTGAATGTAAACTTTATTGGCTGAGACCTGAAATGATGTGCGGCGTCGATGCGCGTTTTACTATGGCGAGTATTTTTACTGCGTCGCGAGGACTATAAACATCAAATTAAATTAAACAAAAAGTTTGTATAACAATTAATGTTTACAAAACAAAATTGAAGTTTTATTTAGATAGGCGTCCAGACGATCTGATCTATGACCTGGCGAACTGATGGTAAATGATAAACTTGTATATAACAACGTGTCGCTAGTTAACGTTCTTTTCATGATGATGGAAATTTCTACCATAACATTTAATGCTAGTAAAATGATACACAAAACCAGTCTACTTTACATTTGTTGCTGCTAGTAACTTTTTACAACGCCTTATCGTAAAACGAAACGTAGTTGTCAAAAACAACCAACATCACTGTTAATTACTAGGATTTGAATTTGTCATTCTACTGTTTGTTTTATAAAATAAATCATGCAAAGAAGGGTTAAGAACACAGCATCACCTGTTGCATTGGACGTGAAATGTTAAGTATGATTACCTCAGTAATTTCATTAGCATGTTCGCACAGTACTGTTGTTTGCAATAGGAACTGCGGTGGTACCTACTTAGACTGTTTCCTGCTACAGATACCTAACACCAGTAAGTTAGTAATTATCATCAGATCTGTCAAACGAATTTTTAACAATTTCTTTATATATATTTGAAGTCGAAATTTAGACATAGTTGATTTTGTTTTTTAGATTTCGGATGATGATTAGTCTAAGCTAACAGATACTGCTGTTTACTGAAGACAGTATAAATTTAATTGAAGTTACTTAGTTGTTGTAAGTTGGAGTTTATCTAATGCTCGTGGAAATCCTGTTCGTTTGAGCCAATTATTGATAAATATTCATTTGATTATACAGCAAAATTTTTCATACATCACAGCAGTAACTGCACGTACAAATGCAAGGGAATTCTCATAACAGACGTCACAAAGGAATTCCGGTCCGAGGCAGACGGTAACGTAAATAAAATTCCGACGTGACGGCAGCGTTGGAGACAAGTAAAAAAAAAACTGCCTCAGTAACTGAATGCTGCAGCGCTTCTACCTCCATTTAATGAGAGTCTACCAGAATTAGGCGCCGTCAGCGCCCGTCATAAATCGTCACCATTCCGGGACCTTAAGACGGCGGCGGGAAGGGTCCGGTAAAAAGAGGCCCGTACCCGTGACGGGTTTTAGGGCCCATCGGTGCCGCTATTGCCGATCTCTTTGATTGCGAAAGGCGCTGAGATTTCGCTACAATAGCCGTCTTCCTTTATCTGAGCAGCTCCGAAATTGGTTTATTTATCGACCTTCATGCGAACGCCTTTCTTTTTTCTATAAAACATTTAGATCTAAATCTTATTTCAAATCCTAATTCCCCATGATTGAAGGTCATGGTCATCGTATATTAAGGAAAAATTAATTTAGTTGGAAAAACAGTAATTCTATTGACTCGTACAAAAAGAACTGAAATGAATTGAGAATGAATTTCTTTATACTTTTGTATTGTTTATATTTCAATGTAAAATATATTTAATAGTTGAGAATATTTTTATTAAAGTGTAATTCTAATTAATACAGAATTGTATCGCGGCGTGAGCCGATTTATTGTATGAAAGGCTGTACTGTGGATATTGGACTCACTCTCGCTTTGCAACGGAAGAAGTGTATTACTCGTAACAAACCTCTCTCTGGGTGTTGTATATTGTGATGAAGTATATACTAACCTAATATTTAGCTGTTGTAATCGAGTGGTGTTGTCATTGCCTTCTAATACGGTCCGACCACGGATGGTCATCACATAGACGTATAGGTTTCTTCACGACGTTCTCCTTCACCATCAGAGCACGTGATATTAGTTGGTGTTATATTAAGGCCTTCCTTCAAACTACTAGGCTATCACAACTCCGTAGATCTAAATTTAGAACTTAGAAGATAACGTTATGAATACAACGATGGTAAAGATCAACCCTGCATAATCATCAGCCGGTAGACGTCCAATACTGAAGATACGTCTTTTCGAATATTGGAGGGATTTGGGCCATTTTCTATCACGCTGGCCCTATGATGATGGGGAGCCTGAGCCTCGTTTGTTAATTGGCAGAGTTCGCCACGAGTAAGTGATATTAGCTTGAGTCCTGTGAGTTGTCGTTTAGAAACATTTATATCTCTACCCTGCTTATTACCTTTCCGATTCCTTTCAATTATATACTATTAACAGTTATTATTTAAAGTATTAGTAAAAGCATTTATAGAGGAAATTATTAACTTGAAAGTGCCAAAAAACATTTGGTTTTCTTCAATACATCACAACCACAAACTGTTGTGTTTCAATTAAAAATAAACTAGTCCCAACCTCTGTGTCTGTCTTACTACCCTTTATGTAGATACAATTCGTAAGACATTGTTAAAGAGATAATAGCTCTATCTTCTCTTCTCATATCAATTTTCTTTTTCCTGGTGATAGAAGCCGCAGAAACGGTGTTAATATTTTTTTATACAGAAATTTATTATACAGAATTTATTTAACTATGTCCCATTTCTCCAAAGTTTAAGAAGCAACTTTTCATGCCTGCAATATTTAGCAGTGCCGTCATAAGTGTTTAAACAAACAATAAATTTCCCTGTACTTCATGTAAGTTTAAACAAAAAATTGTCACCTGCTTCTGAGTGTACAGAAACGTCGTCTCGTACAGAGTTAACAGAAAAAAATTGCTTATGCAAAGTGTTATTATTATTTTTTTTCGAGGCACACAAACGAAAGATGCGCGTCGCTGGAGCGAGCTCGGAGAATTGTCCCTTTGGGGCCAGAGTTACAGAGTTTTACCAACGGATACATATTTTTAATAACAATTAATTTTCACTTATTATAATTAATATATACATTGACAAACATACATATTTACCATCGAGAAATCGTATATAGGAGAACAAAAAATATATAAATGTAGTGATGAAAAATTTTGCTTTGAATATCCATATATACATACATATTATTTTCTAAGTAATTTACAATTAAAAATTAATAAAAAAAAGTCAGTCAAAGTCAAGGTATTTTTATATTATCTTTATTTATTTAAATTTCATTATTATTATTTAAACTAAATTATTTAAGGTTAGTCTTAATTCCTGCTTACAATTCCTTCTAGGCAATAGTGGGTTTGAAGAGAATTACAGGTAGTCTGAATGAATAAAGAAAACTAGATTTAAGTTATTTATAAATTTCCGAATTAATTCATAAATTGTTTATTTAACCTCATAGGTTTTTTTTAAGGTTTTTATGAGAAAGGGTAACTATTCCTTGTTAAAACTAAAAGCTTCTCTTTATTCATCTTTCGTGGATGACACATTAATAAATTGTTTGATTTGTAAAAATATTACATTAAAACGAAAAAATGTTTAAGACCTTATCTTTTTTTAATGCGACAAGCGACGAAACGCGCATGTCGTTCACCTGATAACAAGTGATACGCTTTCCCATAAACATTGCGCTGGTTATTATTGTATATATTGTACCACATTGTGTTCATTGCCTTGAGATATTTGATGTTAAGTCTCGTTACCCTAGTAATTTCACTAGCATACTCCTTCAAACCGGAACACAGTAATGTTTGCACATAATTATTTGGCAGTAGAAACAGGAGAAGGGGTGGTACCTACCTAGACAGTCTCCAGCAACGGAGACTTACCACCAGAGAATCCATCATATCTTCATGTAAAGTGTTATTCTATTTTTTCAATTGCTTTACAGGTCTAGCTTGATTATACTTTTGAATGTTTTCGTTAAAATATTTCGTTATATAACATAGTTGCTACATCGATATCTAAAAATTATTTGTTCCTTATCCTCTAGCACTCTGGCCCCAATTTAGACAGCGCGGAGAGCATTAGGTGGATTGAGAGGAAATGGGTCAGGGCGGGATTTGGCCGCGGCGCTTATTGCCAACTGATTTAAATATAACGCGACGAAATGAAGGGATGCAATAAGTGATCCCCGCTTCCTACGGAAGAGTACAGGAAATGTATGAAATTGCACGAAAAAAAGTCCCGAATTTGTGATTGGAGCAAAGCACAAAATCAACACCGTACTGAAGAACAATCACTGGTAATAGATCTCCATTGCCGTATAGATTATATACACTACAAGTACAAAAACTACTGTGTTCCTGTTTAAAGAGTAACCTACCGAAATTACTGGGATAATGAGACTTAGCATGTCATATCTCTAAGCGACGAGCACAATGTGGTTCTGTGTGTATAATGTTAACCAGCGCCGTATCACATCATCAGGAGATACTTTCTCGTATTGTTGCTTTATCGATTAAAAAATAAATTAGAATAGTACTACAACTTCGAAACCTAAAATCCAGAGGATCGAAGTTGAGTGTGATTCCCATCCCCTAAACATCTATCTTCATAACTACTAACAAATTCAATTACTTGAACTACAGCAGCTATATTTATAAATTGGCTACAATGTTTCTTTGAGACTGCCTGATGGTGGAGACGGCCATTTAAAATTTCATACTCAACAACAGTCACTTCATATTCCTCGCATTTGGTTATGACAGACATGACAGGCCCCTTCACTTCATATCGTCATCAAAACACGCACAGTACATCCGTTCCACTGACTCCATCTAAACAAAAATGTAACATAGCGGCGTCCTGAAACACAATAGACGGAATCCAACGGTGTTGCCCGTCGTTCATTTAACATAATAAATCACCGGAGAGCCGACAGATGAATATTCATTACTCGGAAAATATTGTTTTTCGTCGAAAACCAACGTTTGGACAACGTGCGGAATCTTGATGGCTTCCGTCGAGCTCTCTTGATGATTGATCAAAGTTGTTTTGTTTATTTGTTGTTCTCAATCATAATAATCGAGAACACTTATATTACCTTAAAATTATATCGTAATATTATACGTTTCTTAGTCGCTATCACAAGGGTTGAGTGATGATACAACTAACTCATCACTCATACGAGCTAACGTGTCGTCATTATCTATTACATCAAATTCTAAACCAAATTTATTGATAATGATAGGTTTATTTAAACCAACGTTCGGACGACCTGAGGAATCGTGATTACTTCTATGGTCTACTGGTGATTGATCAAAGTATTGTTTATTTGTTGTTCCACTTCCTAACGATTGAAGACATTTATAATATATTAGTTTAAAATTATAGTAACATTATTTGTTTGTTAGTCGCTATCACGAGCCTTGAGGGACAATACATCTAACTAATGAACCACACTACATAATGCATCATTATCATCTGTTACATCGGCCTCTGCATCAAATTTATTGATTATGATGACTTTATTCTTTTCTTTATTCAAAATGGAAACTTTATCACAATAATTATTTTTTCATCAAAAACTAACAATGAATGTTAATGGTTTTGGCAATTTCACAATCACTTTTGCATTATACATATAAATTTTTTACTTTACAATTAAAACGTTAAAGATTTTTAAAAATGAACCTGGTATTTCTATCTCAAAAGAATGGTCTTACAGTTGCTGTGCTTCATCCGTCCAAGGGTTACGAGGCTCGGAGGCTACGTTGTAATAAATCAGTGGGAGAGTGAATCGACTTCCGTTCCTCCGTATTATGTTTATTCATGAAATTGCCGTCCAGAGGAGTAGGAGCCGCGTTTGTTTCAGCCTTAACGAAATTTCGTCGCCTCTAATGCGGTTTTTCATTTTAATCTATCTCTCTCTAGCATTTTAATTAAATTTGCAATTTTTATTTATTCCTTATTAGTATTCTTTGATTGTTGGTTTCAGTATTTCAACTTAGTGTCGTATTAACATTTGTTTTAATGCAAGGTTACACATGGGTCTGTTGAGAGTGAAGGAAAATTATTTTGCATAGACGAGGTCGATTCGAATATTCGAGGAACCTACTTCTTCTTACTTCTTCATGTCTATGATTTGAATTGTGGCATTTGCCAGCAGATAAAGTACTGAAATAAATAGAAGGCGCCATAAGCTAAAATCTTTAACTGAAATCATTTCTTAGTTCCAATTGTCATCAAAAGAAAAACAGAGTTAAGTTAGATAACTAGTTACTTACTAACTTCATCTTCAATGTCTCCTAACAAATTATTTAATTTTGGTCAATTATTAACCAATTGTAGTTAAAAGCTGCACCTATACATGAAAGTGGCGTGCTTATAAACCAAGCCCTAAACATAATCTAATTTGTATTTATAAGTATAACGAAATCATTTTTTTATGTCTAGTTCATTTCCTTAAAGTACACATTAATTGTTATTAATAAATTTTAGTACTAGAAGGAATAAATTAGCATGATAATAATGTGGTGATGGTTACTGGTGGGTCTCTGTTGCGGGAGAAGATCTAGATATGTACTGCTGCAGTATCACTTACCATATCAGGTGAACACCTTCCTCGTTAGACCACCTCTTCAAATAAAAAAAATTAATACACTTTAACTATTAAATTTCCTAAAATAACAATGTTCAGTAATATTCCTTTACCCACAGCGTAATTTAATGAAAGGCAAACATTAGCAACAAATACCAATCATCAAGTTATTAATACTTAAAGTCAATCTAACTACAACGCAGTTAACAATTCAGTCAATTATATTTGAGGAGACAAGTACGAGTTGATATAATTGAATCATGGCTTCTTATAAAATATTCATTTGATATGGTAATCCGTCCCCTTCCACCCCTTAATGGTTCATATCTGACAGATTCATAGTTTAGGCAAATTGTGAAGTTTACTGTATACGAGTAATAATGGCAACCGGAATAGGGGAGGGCCGGCGAGGTCGTATTCGCTATGTATGTACATATTGCGTTATAGATTACCATAGATTTATTTCGTAGTATGATTTAATTTTTCTTTTTAACGAAGTGAAGAGACAGAAGAGCCTTTAATTTGATAGTAAATAATAAGCTCATCTATGATGTATACACAGCACCACATTGCGCTCGTCGCCTGAAACATAAGTTATTAAGTCTTGTTACCTCGGTAATTTCACTAGCATACCCTTTAAACTGGAACACAGCTTTTTTTATTTGACGAAGATATGAGACGAGAGAATCATTCACTTAATGATAAGTAATACGCTTGCCCATAACGTGGCGCTGGTTAATATGATATACACAGGACCTCATTGCCTTGTCGCTTGAGACATAAGTTATTAAGTCTCGTTACCCCAGTAATTTCTCTAGAATACAGTATCCTTCAAACTGGAAAACAGTAATGTTTATTACTATTTGGCGGTAGAAACTGGAGCTGCTGTGGTACCTACCTACACAGTCTGTACCAACGAAGATCTTCCGCTAGTAATTTTTGATGTTGTTTTTCTATAAATAAATTACATTTTACTAATGATTTACTATAGTTTTAAGTATTACAAGTGGCCCATACAAAATTCTGAAACTTTGATCACCCACAACTCGGGAACCCGACCACATACTGACAAAA
>DWLS01005030.1:0-13197 GCA_018246255.1 Pachliopta kotzebuea | reverse complement strand
AGTAAATGTCTACATTACGGCAAAAACAGAGGAATTGTGAAATAACTTTTCCCAACGACGACGAATGGTAAAGGTTTGCGGTAAGCTGATTTTTGCCCATAGCTTAATTATGTAAGATTATTATTCTATTGATTGATATTCTTTATTTCATTTAATATTAAAAATTTAGTCATATTAATTCCGATTCTAAAATATATAAGTGAGCAGGACGTTAATCCGATGGCAATTGACGCTCATGGCCAAGATACATTAATTAGAATCTTATCCAGTGGCACCACATTGGGTATTTTAACTTTTCAAGGCGTCGAAACCTGATGATAAGTAATTCACTTGCCCATAACAACGTGAAGCTGGTTAAGATGGTACACACAGCACAACATTGAGCTCGTCGCCTTGACACACGATAATTTAAGTCTCGTCACTCCAGTAACTTCATAAGATTACAGCACATTTATAACCAGAAAACAGTAATGTTTTTATACTACTTTTTGGTGGCTGCAATAGGAACTACGGTGGTACTTATCTAGACAGTCAAGATATTAAAATTACGATCTATTATTCTTTTTTTTTATACCTTGACTTGCCTAATATTGTTTTTAGTAGTATTTCATAATTCACTTTCGAAGAAAATTTGGTTATAATTATTGTTTAATTTAATTGTTATATATAACTTTTTAGTATCTCCAATTAATAATAATGTTAACGGAAGTCTCTTGCTGGAGACCGTCTAGGTAGGTCCCACCGAAGCTCCTGTTTCGACCGCCAAATAGCAAACATTACTGTGTTGTGGTTTATATTGTGTGTATATGTGGAAATTACTGGGGTACGTAATGAGACAATAACAGCGCAGTGTGAGGTTATATATACCATCTTTACAAGCACCATCTTGTTACGGGCACGCGTATTATTTATCATCTGATGAACGCCATACTCGTCTAAACGAACAAAAATTTTACAGAACGCAAACGATTGCGTTTTGAGATAACAACCTAATTAAATACACTAAATTACATATTATATTACAGAGTAACAGAAGCAATTTATGTCATTAGTTGAAATGATGTAATAATTAAGATGATCGTTAGATTGCAGAATAATTTAACTGCGAAAACGCCTCGGTTTAACGCACCATCGCTAAATTATGTTAACGATCCCAGCTGCTATCAGACCGTTAAAAAAGCAAACGTTATTGTTAAAGTTACTTCGGAAAGAAGAACGATTGAAATGCAATTAGGAAAATTAATTTTCCACGAATTTAAATTATTCTGAAATGGAAATATTTATTAACGCATATAAAAGGACTACTTACTCACAATTTTCTACCTCAAGTTAGAAAAAACTTAGAACAATCCGATTAAAATGTTTGGTTTCGATACAATATCATTTTCATTGTGAAGATTTACAGTAAGAAGTGCCTCTTTTTAGTGGTTGATAAAATAAATATAGGAGTTTTGAAGATATTCAAAAATGCTTATCTGTATATAACTATATTTTAAAATTTCAAAAACTTCACTTTGAATTTAACTCTTTTTATTAAAGGATGACATTAAAAAAGTTTGCTCTGTTCCCTTTCACCGCGTTACTAATACCACGGATGAATTCGAGTGCTAAAGTTAGTAAGCTTTGTAACTTTGCGTAATCGTATAATCTCTTTTCGGACCCATAAGGTCCTTGCATAATATATACGTAAAGTTTGCCTCTGGGGCTTAGTTTAGTAAAGCTTGGCTAAAATATTAATAAATTAGAAGTACTTTTTAATTATTTAAATAATTTAAAAAGGATTAAGTACTATATTTTTCAGTACTTCTTGTTGTGTCGTTTATGCCTGGAGGTTTGTTGTTATTTCCAAAAAGGCTTTCTTGCGCAAGTTGGATACCTTTTAAAAAAAATTTGTAAGCAACACAATTTTTAGAAATACGACTCAGGTGATTTTTCAAAAAATATATAAATAACCAAACGTAACGCAGGAAAAAATATTTGAAAAAAATTCTTGCTGTTTATAGCACCACAAATTACTAAACAATCAAATTTAACTACACATGTGATTTAAAAATCTATTCGGATACGACATTCAATAGCCGGTGAAATCATGTAGTTTATATATAACAGTTGTAAGAAAACATTAAAAAAATTCTGTACATTTTTCAGTTTTCAGTATCCTCTGCCGCAGGACGCGTTTTATAAAAAGCCACTCTAATATGCAGCGGAATGGCGACAGCCTCGCTAAAATTCTCAAGAGCCTAAAAATGTTTATGTAAAATGTTCTGAATTTATAAAGGCAACGAATTTTAAAGGAACGTGTCATGTGTATGCATATTTTTATTTTTATAAATATTTACGATTTACTTATAAAAAATCAGTATGTAAAACATGTTTCGTATCGGTTGTTCATTATTAAGGTTAAATTGTTTAATAATTAAATTCTCTTTGTCGACTGGTTTCCACGCGCTGACTTCAAATTATGTTAATGTTGACAGCAGCCGTCAAATTGTAAGAGGAAGAGTCAACATTAATAACGGAAGTCTTTCGCAAAACAAATATTTACTAATCCGTTTAAATATTCATGGCGAGTTAAATGGGACACAGTGAATAAGACTACTATACATTCTGCTTTATATTTTAACGCGCTCTACTTAGTTGGTTAGTTAAATAATCATCATCACATTTTCATTGGGGACCTCCAAGAGTATATACCAATGGAGGTAAATATATAGAATTATAAATATGAAATGATTATATAATTTTATACAGAAACATCTCAAAAATAGTCTCATAACAAGGAACTTTTGTGTTGCAAATTCTGTTTCTAATTACGTTTTATGAAAAGAATACATACAGAGCAGACTTTAAACTTTACTGAGAGTTAGTAAGCCGATACAGCCGTTTAAAGGGTGTCCATATTATACAATAATATGCACAAGTTGATTTTAGTAATTTTTTTACTGTTCTTGGCTGCTTAATACTAATATAAAGATGTTAGATATTTATAACAATCAATATCGTATTTTACTTATACTTCATTTTGAAAACTAACGAAGTTTTATAAAAGATCTATACATGTGTATGAACTTGGCTATGGTAATTTTCATCAAGAACGAAATTTAGCTGCCTCCCCGTAGGCCAGCATAGCTTTTTATTCTGTAATACTTAGGTCTTATTCTTCAATACAAATCACATCCACTGTTCTTTTCCGTTTCCCCAGCGCTCACTGCGTTTTGACTCTCTGCCTTATATTTATCTACAGTATTTTTATATATATATATAGATAAATATAAAATTAGAAGACATGCATTATTTCATAAATCTAATCTCTAGAACCATTACACACATCAATATAAAATTTTTACGTAACCTTTTTCATAGAGGTGATAATTTGCTTCGAGAGTATGCTGGTGTGTTTAAACAATTTTTATGTATTACTTATCCATTATATTTAAATATATATTCGGGGAAAAACAAATTCTGCTTATATGTTATAAAGAATATAATGATATCATCAATACCATATCTTTTCTTCGGTCATTTTTTTTAGCGAGGCGACGAGACAAGGTGAATATTTACATAATAATAAATGAATACGCCTGTCCATTGCAATAGTGGCCTTGGGATAAAAGACTTTATATCTCGTTACTGCAATCATTTGACTAGCTCAGACGCCCTTTAAATCACACAGTAATCTTTGCACATTACTGTTTGGCAACAGAAATAGGAGTAGAGGTGGTACGTACCTAGACGGTCTCCGGCAACTGAGACCTACCAGCAGTTATATCCACATGTTTAAAATCCTAATGAAAATCTAGGTACACATGTATTATATAAAATCATTAATTTCCGTTTCTGGTTTAATCATTCATTTATACATTTATGCAACATATTCCATTAAATTACATACCAACGTTGGAATTCTGGGTATTATAATACTAAAATCTATTTTCAAGTTAATGAAGATTCATTAAGTTACTGGCGGACGTGTGGGAAATGTTGAAAATCTGTTTTTAGTAATACGCGAAGCAATCCTAGTTACACGTTAATTTACCCTTTTGATATACGTAAAATATATATAAAACTTCGTTATTTTATCTAGGAATTATTTGTGATTTTGTCTATTCGTTTTATCACAGTAATTACTATTTCGTATGATTTTAAATCTTAATTTATCGCCTGTAATTTTTTTATGTGAAAACGAATTATTTGGTAATAAATTAATCCCAAAGTCAAATTGCGGTGTTATCTAATATTAACCCATTGTTTATTAAACAACAAAGCCGCAGTACAATTCATTTCTGTATTTAATTGAACTTTATAACCCGTGGGGACTGGATGTTATTAGGTTAATTGTATTATAGTATTTCGGAAAAAATCGTGGTAACTTGTTTTGCTATATTTTTTTGATATTGTTACCATTTATAAAATCACCGTTTAATACGTACTCGTGCTAATTTCTTTCCGTTTAGAGTGCTTTCCACAAACGCTATCCACTGCGATGTTTTATAGATAACTTTGTTTTTACCGTCTCTTGAATATTAAAAAGATTTATGCAATTTACTGACATTTTTGCTTTTATGAAACCTTGCAGATAAAAGTGTTTTCAAACTGAAAAAAAACAGTGGAAACCAGACTTTTTTGAACGAGAAAGAATTTCGAAAACACTGTATCAATCACTTATAATGAATCGTTAAACATAATATCACTAATCTAACAACATAATAGATTGTATTTGAACTAACTATAATTATTTTTATTAAAAAAAAATTTGAAAATTTATGAGATCTTTGAATATGTAATTGTACTTCTCTCTCACCAATGTATTTGTACATATGTTTCTATTTTCATTTGTGTACGATAAAATAAATAAAAATAAAATAATAACAAATAGAAAAACTTAGAATAACATAAATAAATATTAAAAAAAACTTGCCTATTCTTAAGTCAACTATTATGAAGAAATTTTTACAAGTGTACTTCGACAAAATATTATGCCTTTTTTAAGCCAATCTATCTCAAATTAAATAAAATACTTATTTGCTTACATCTATGCTTATTTACTTCGGAGAAATTTTACTCCTAGTTTCGTACTTGACTCTGACAAGATTAGTACGCTTGACATGGTACGTAATTCTCCACTAATTAATTTTTAAGCTCGTACTCAATTTTTACCCAAGACTCTAAATTTTAATTAAACCTAACAAGAATTTAAAGCTAAGTAAATATTTCCATGATTTTTCAAACTTGTGGTTTTTTACAATTACTTCGCAAGTCCTAACAGGATTCTCAGTCAATGAAAAAAAATGTTAACTTGTCTTTTGTAGGAGACTAGGAAATCATTTTTTTGATGTTATTATAGAGTAGACGATGAATGAAATAAACACAAATGATGTTTGCCTAAATTATTTCCAAAATAATTTTATTGGGTATAAAACTATTGTACATGATAAACACTTTATTGATTTAAAACATATAAAAATAATATATTTTGTTTATTTTTACTCGGTTATGGACAATTGACCTGAATTTCAAGTGAATTTAAATAACCCAATTTCAATAAGCGTTCAAAATATAGCAAATTTGTTATGAAGACAGATTGTAATATACTAGGTACCAAAAATAAGACCTTAGGTTTTACAGTCTAAGGCAGTTTAAATAATATTATAATTTTTCACGTCAGTTGTTCACGAATACGCGTATCGTATCATACAATATTCAGAAATCGGTTATATTATGTGAATAAATAAAACCTCGATTTTGAAAATGCACTCTGAACATAAAATTGATATTCACTTTAACGAAGCTTCATTCAATTTTCATTAAGGCAAAGTCATAACTATGCAACTTTTAAACACGGCAGCTAGTCTACTAATAGTAGCGGTACCTAGTAGCGAATGTGTATGAATATTTATTTTATGAACTTCTGTATTAAATAAGTGAGGTGATAATTTTAATATTTAAAAGCCACAGGGTACTTTGCATAGGAAATAAAATATATACCACTTCGGGCGAATACTCGTGGAAATCTGTGCATGTGCTGCGCTAATTTGACAATTTTACTATACAGCTGAATTAAGTAGTTATTAATATAGAATGTAAAAGGTTTCTCTACTATAGGCAACACGCAAGCTTTAACCCTGGCCTTGCCAGCATTATAGGCTGCGGTAAAAGCTTAACAACAAATAGGCGACGATAAATAAAAGCTTATTTTAGAGGAATAGATACACGATTGTTCACTTAATAAGTTAAGCGCTGACTGCCCGTAGATAAAACAGCGCTATTGTACCATTATTTAAAGAAGCAAAACTGTTCAAATTATTTTATATGATCCCTGATATCACTATCAAAAGTTTAAAATGCACGACAGCGTGCTTGACAATTTGCAATCTCTCATTTTTTTATCTATAAATTTCAATGCTTGACTAAGATCCAGTTGTTAAGACGCGATGTGGTCTGTGGTGGTAATTCGCATTAATCTAGTAAATTCCCATTTACTCTTTTTTAAAGACGCCTACAACGTTTTAAGACGGAAACACTGACGCCAGAAAATTGTTCCATTTCTTAATTGTTCTTATTGAAAACAAGGGGTTATAACTCTTTGTTCCTAAAATGGGGTTGTTTACAACATAAAGGTGATGTCTCGCCGTGAGCCTTGTGGTCCGGTGATAGAAAGGAAAGATGATGGAAGAATCGCGTCACGTAATTTCATTCTCATATCGTCCCTTTAGGTACGATTGTAGTTTACCATCAAAAATATGTTATTATCTCAGCAATGAAGTACCTAGTAAATATAATGATATTAATTTAACGCGTTGCTTATAATAGTGAAAAAATAGCCTGAAAACAACAGATGTTTTCTTGATCTCGTGAAGAAAATTCGACAAGAAAGAAAACACGAACTGAAAGCTGGACGTGGTGCTGTCGCTGAGGAAAGGTGTAATAAAAACATGTATGTACGCAATCACGACAAAATTGCGAGTACAACAGTTTGCTGTCGAAGAAAAATATTTTTTTCACTTTCTATGTTTCCTTTCAGAAGGGTATACGCTTTCGGTCTAAATGCCTTGCCGAATTTAAACTCTGAAACCAGTTGAAACATGGTAGAACTGTTATGTATAAACTGGATTTTTGTACTCTCTTTATTTTATTGTTAAACAACGTACGTATAAATGGAATTATAAGTAGAGATTACCAAATGTTAACACTTACAGAAGGCTTTCAAAACATTCCTACGTTGTATGAAATCGTATTGTTTAGACAGATTTTGAATTCAAGCGAATGATATTTAAAAAAATATATAAATAAATTAAGAAAATATTTTGGTATAGTTCTAATCCTCTTCTGAGATAAATGTCAGAGAGATATTTTTTTGTGCAAAGTATTAAATGTTTTAATTTATTTGTTTTTCTATAAAATACCTCAAATGCGTATTACTATTTACGGCTTACTCGAAAGTCATTGGAGATGACCTTCTCGCAGAATATTCATACCTCCAAATATCTCATTTCAATATCTATTTATAGAATAACGTCGCTAATATGCTGCGAATGTTTATAGACTTCGCGGTTCATTACTTATTTAAATGAAACCCGACTCAATTTCTTGGTAATCAAAGGTGACACCATGTCTGCGCTTTGGTCACACGATAACCTCGTATAAAGGCAGTGCTTATTCGGTGAAGGACTTACTCTTGAGAGTATTTATATATATGTATCGTTCCACCAGGCCGATATATTTTGATTATTATAATAATAACACTATTTACCATATTATGTATTTTAGAACTTTGTAAAATATTTGTTTAGATATTTTTGATAAAATTTAAAACACAATTAGAGATTGTAGAAGTAGGACTAGCGTAGGTTTGAACATCTCTTGTATATACATAACAATAAAATGATAGAAGTACACATCGATAGACTCTTCCTATATATAGGTTTATATTTTCTATTTTCATCTATGTAATTATCATAAGAGTTCTTGTCGACTACGACATAAATTTTGAACATGTAAAAAGATGAAAAGTTTTTATCCTAAAGTACTTATTTGCGATGATAGAAGAATATAAAATCAATATCTCTTGTGATTATTATCCATTACATAACAGAAACAAATATGGCGAATAATTCAGCAGAATACACTTTTCTTACTTTCTTTTTACACGCAACAGTAGACCTAGATAGATAAAGACCTAGATTAATATAGATTCTAAATTATAAAAAAAATACTAATGGCCTTTAGAAAATAATTGATTTTCGGCAAACTTTGTGTACCTCTGATCTATAGTTACCTTCTCAAAAGGCTTTACATTTCGGCATGTCACAAAAGATAATGGTTACCCAACTCAAAAAAGTGTTACCTCATGTTATTGAATTAGAACTTTTGCTTAGAAATACTTTTCATTGTTAAGCTGTAAAATTTTTGGTAATTATGTTAACTGTAATCGCTTATGTTGAGTTGACATATTTTTTAACGACTGCTTTCAAATGATATTTATATTACATATTATGTAATATCACTGATAAAGACTTACATAAAACATGAAATCGTTTTAAAATCTAATTTATATGAAAACTTAAGACAGCTGACGTTGTATTAATAATGATAATGAATGTTAATATTAAGCGATTAGTCGAGTACGGCCTTGGACTAAAAACAACGCTTAGGGTTTTCCCAATGGATATTTTCTTTTTTAGTTCAACTAAAATTGTAATTTGCGAGAAACATTATATTCTAAAAAACTTGAAAAATTATGTTTACATAATTTTTTTTTATTTTAATACAAACGCTTAGGTATTTTATTGTGAAAAATATTTTCTTAGAAATACTTTTAAAGGCAATCTACTTAATCGGTACCAGAAAAAACAGTATCACAAAAAATACAGGAAATTATTATTTAACTTTATCGTAATAAGTTTTTCTCATTAATATAATAAGGAATTATTGAAAAGAAGACAAAATGTATTAAATTTTCGTTTTTGTACAAAACGTATACAAAATACTAATCAGGGCTTATAAAAGATGTGTGACAAAAACCTAATAAGTGATATAGCTGATGTAAAATTAGAAAATTTTTGACATGTAACATAAAGTTTAACAATTAAAAATGTTAAATATTTATCACATCGAAGAATCCTTATTTTGACCAAATTTCTTGCGATAAAACTTTTAATCAAATAGTAATTGATAACATTGTATCGGCTGGAACTATCCAATATTAATGCTGTGTACTTTATAAGTTTTAAATATAATGATTTAGTTCAGAAAGGGATATTGAGAACCGTAAGAATGATTTAACTTCATCCTTACAATTCTAAATAATAATAGAGGAACAAATTTAACAGAATTTCATCATTTATGGTACCTCGGATTTACTTTGTCTATAAAGTGAATGAAATCACAGGATCAAGCGTTTTATAGAATTTTATTAACAAATTTGAATTATTTTTAAGTAATTTAATTCCAAACTTTATTTAACGCTGTTGTTAGTTATAAGGAGCATATAACTAAAATAATTTTAAAAATTTACTTTTAATTTCAAATTAAGTGTAAAAGTACATAATAAATATTCGCAATTTTATTTGAAAAATAATATTTACATGTCTGTTAAAGATTAAATAATCTATGTTCTAAGAAATATAGTAACTTAATAAGTTTGTTGTTTTATAGTAAAGATTAAATGTGGTAAGCATTCACGGTTGGCAATTAATCCAAATCACCATTAATTTTTCTCCATAATTTCTAAAATTTGTTAAAACATCATATAATTTAAAACTCTACTCTTAATATTATTACAGCATAAACCACTTTTTTATAATGATCAAAATATCACAAAGAAACATGTCGTTTAGGATTGTAGTTTCGAAAATATTTCTTTAACCACATATATTGCCATGAATAATGTTAGCAGTTAGAAATAATAAAAGACTCCCAAAAGTGTCATCTAACACAATGAATAACACGCCAAGGTTATTTGGTGGGGGCCCTCTGTTATCTTTGTACAAGAGTGAATTTACCTCTTATCATTCAGAGTGAAACAGATTCCACCTTTACAAACAAAACATTTAGACAATTTAATTACTTTCAGCAAACAACGCGTCTCTTCGAAAATATTTTTTTGTAAACTTCGTAATACTTTGAAACATAACCTTTACACAAATGCTTAAAAATAATGTTCAAAATTAGTTCTTGATTTATTTGTTTTTGTTTTACTACTATGTACATATAAATAAAACAAACAGTAAATATACAGAAATGGAGTAGTATAGATTAGCTTACCTGACATTAAATTTTGTGCAAGTTGACGAGTAAGTCTGTATCTGAATATTAACAAGTAAAAACAAATTTGAGGCCAAAATTAACGTATGTAAAAAACAAAGAAAACATCTGTCATGTAAATACTAATACCTATATTATTACTTTTATTTAAAAAGATTTTAAAAAACTAATGAGAAGATTACTATGGTAACGATAAAAAACGTCTTATCCGTTCATTTGCAATATGAAGCTATTTATAAAGTAATTTTGCTACAATTCGGTCTGTATTTTCTAAAGGAAAATTAGGCAAACGGGAGAACTGGGCACATGATAGAAAGTGATCACTATCGCTCATGGATAATCACAATACCCGTAGGTTCGTAGCTGCGTTGCGGACTTTGTAAGAATAAGCGGTATCCTCTTTTCTTAAAGGCCCTTATGTTGTTGTATTGGTTCGGAAATACTGCAAACGACTACTGATTCCACAAAGTCATCATCATCATCATCATTTCAACCGATGGACATCCACTGCTAGACATAGGTATCTTGTAAAGTACGCCACAAAATACGATCTTGTGCTGTTTGGATCCAATGGCTCCCAGTTTGTCCTTCTACAAAGTAGTTTTACGTAATAAAAAGCTTAAAACACATAATGGAAGACCCATCATCCAGGTGGTGAGTGGAAGTGGAAGGCAGCGACTGGAATCATTAGGAACAACTTCTGTGTTATGTATAATATCCATAACAAAGACTGCGAGATAGTAACTAGAACTATTTCTCCTCAACGAGAGAAACTATTTTATGTAATAGTATATCATCTAAGCGGGCTCTTCTGTGACGTAGTTAAGCTCGGTTCGAGTGGTTCACATCGGTGGATATGTTATTATTGGATACAATCGATACACTTCTATGCATATTAATATCTGTAACAAGGTTAAAGGATTTAAACAAGTCTCTACGGATAATTATACATTTATAATGCTTCTTATTAAAAACAATTTCGGATTAATAAACTTCTTATATAATATTTTGACAGCCAGAACAGAACAATGCGGTTAAAACAACAAATTTACAAAGCAGGAGTTTATTTGCACTAATTCCTAATTCTATAGCATGAGAATGAAAAAGAAATTACTTGTAATTAATAATTTTATATAAAAAATAATAATGTGTAACATTTTAGATGCTATCTTTTAATCCTTTGCAAAAGTGTTTTGTTAAAAGAGCAGTAACAAAACCGAATCCTCTGCTGAAATATCTTTAAAAGGAATGAGTGAAATAATGAATGGAGCTTTTTTTTTGCTCTCGGAAGTTTGAAAGCAAATGAGGAGGATAGTTTTCCTTAACGGAACCATGTTGTGTCCTATATAGCTCCGTGCTATTTTAAAACTCTTGAAGATAATATAATTTTATATTAACATCAAGCGGCCTAATAAAATTAATTTTAATTAATTTTAATGTTGCAAACTTTTTTTATTAGGAATAGGAAAAAAATTTGTGCAATTTTGAATTAACGACAGAAATCGTTAAAAGTTTTTTTTTTTAGCGAAACTGTGTTAAAATGGTCATAAAATGATTTGATGGCTGGTGGATGTTACTGGTCTTCAAGTTATTTTCTTTTTCATGCGCTCTTCTAGTCAGTGAAGATTAGACATCGGGTCTTCGAATCCCTTTCTGTTTAGCCCTAAGTGACTCAGCTGCGTGACGCTCTTAATTTTGGTCCACTCCTTGATGTTGTCTAGTTACAATTTCTTTCTGCAATCGATCTTTCTCTTTCTGGCTACATTCCCTATCATTTTTATCTACGGAAGACTGTATTTGGTATTTCCGTTTTCCACTTTTTGATGGTTTAGAAAAGCTCCCGCATCGCTTTCACTGAAATTAATTTACCGGAAAATCAAAATTAATTTAATTTACTTTTCCAGCTAGTGTGCCTAACTCGTTTTACAAACGGCTAAAAAAGAAGATAAAATCTAAACTATTTGTATGTAAGATGTTTTCAAAGTAAATATTCTTTGAGTTCGGGAAACTGCCAACTCATCCCGGTAAATAAAAATGTTGGGTTGGCTCCCTGTTATTGGGCTGGAGTTACGAAACGTCGAGTTACAGCAACGCCTCTCCGACATCGGAGTGGGTGGAAAACGCAAATTCCACTCACGTATCAACTGAAAAATGTTTCAGGCTTATTTTCCCTTTTGGTATTGAATACCAATATTAAGGTGATCGAAAAATTGTGTCCTCAACTATTGAATTGTAAATATACTTGCCACGAAAGCTCTTTATTTAAAGTTGCATCACGTATTTATCTAAGAGGTATTTTAACTGAGTGGTTAACAATCGTTTAATTTTTCAAATATTTTAAATATTAGTGGCAATCCGGAAAATTTGAAAGACCCTTTTACAATTTTATAAACAATAAACAAAATTTAGTTGAAGCAAATAATACGGGTGAACTTATATTTTAACATATAATAAATATTCAAAATGTAGTAATAAAGTCTTTCCATAATTCTGTTTTGTGATAAAACACTCCAATCCTTTTTTTAATCTAACAGAACGAAATCCTCTATCTATTGTTAGTAATGGTTTAAGAGATTGATCGGAGACTTCGCCACTTCGAGCAAGGAATTGCGAATTCAATTTAACTAAATTACAATAAAGCTTCTTGACGTCCGTTTGTATTTTATTGAGCAAGATTACTTACACCGTTTAAATTTAAACAAATGGATTTGATTTTATTAAAAAATAACAATTCACAAATCATTCTCTCTGTTTACAATTGAACGTGTAATCTTGTATGAGTTACAAAACAAGCATTTTATTTTAGATTTTTTTTTTCTCTCTGACATAGCGTTTAGCTCATAGTAAGTGATACGCGTTGAAATAATCTGAAATAAAATATAAAACCACAATTAAGCTTGCATATCTAAAACCTTTAAACTTTATTCCTTACAA
>DWLS01005029.1:0-13199 GCA_018246255.1 Pachliopta kotzebuea | reverse complement strand
TCCTACCCACTAAACCTACCGCGAAAGCCATCAGCCGTTATGAATGGGATGCCCCGGATCTGTCAGCGACAGGGCAACATTGTAGAAGCCTTACAACATTATAACTATTCTTTAACTGCGAACATAATTTAATATACTTCAATGAAGGTGATTTTTTTCGTTACATTAACATAATTTCATAACATAGTTCATAAAGAATTTTCAGTTTAATCGTGTGACTAAAAAAAGGTTTATGGTCGTGGATTTACTGCCTTTTGTACATATTTATCTCACGTGATGATGAAATCTATGTATTCACCGAAAACTTAAGAAGGAAGCGTTTGAAGTTATTTCATAAATGCCTAATGAATGTTATGAATAAGTGGAAGTGAGTTTAATTCTCAGGCTTATGCCACGGGTCACTTAGAATGTATAAGATAGAACTTTACGTTGGGATCCAATTAAGATAACAAAGGTTAATTTTTTTTTTACGTAACATCATATTTTTGTGTAATTAATGTTTTTTTAGGACTATTGATTCGGCACTAGATTTTCGAGTACACTTATGGAGTTCTTTATGTATTACTCTTTATTTTTATTATTTATCAATTTCGTTTACTGTTATTAAGTGGCTTTTTAAATAGTTTTAATATTAGTCACAATATTTCACATTGTTTCTTAAAGTTATTAGTAAATAAATACGACAGAAATTAAATATTCTGGTATTAGAGTTGTATTCCAACGAAGTATTTAATAATTTGATAAGAATAATTAGATATTATTTATTATCAAAAGGCTGCTTATGCATTAAGTAAAAGAGATTATACTTTAAGTAAAAGACTTCAACGCGCAAGACAGAAGTCGTGTCAGTTTTTTTATAGCGTATCTCTATAAACATATTCTGTAACATATTTTTTGTTTTCTCTTTGGTTACTGTTAACTTTTAAGTAAATTAAGTGATTAATTTTTATAAGATATTTAATTCGAACAATTAAAAGATTAAAAAAAAACAACCCTAATCTGGGAGCTGTGATCCGCTTCAGTATCCCTGACATTTCGCTAGCTTCCGTAACCCTAGGGCCTTCAAGTTTAACAACTGTATCGACCCCACCACGAAGCGGCGTAGGCGCAGCAGTCTGCGGCACGCTCACTCTCGTTCCCGCGCCGAGCCAGCGCGTCGCGTGGACCATGCGGTGGTGAGCAGTGCAAGTGCCTAGTGTTGTACTGAGACCGTGTTTTGTGTATCCCTTCGATTCAACATGAGGTCCTTCGGAGCCGCGGCGCTTGTCGCTCTAGCGATCTTAACAGGTGAGGTGACCTTACGAAAACAAATGCACCATTGGAAATCTCTTTTGAATAAATTATCAGCGACTTTTAAAATTTTCGTCCATCGTTTTATTTATTCGAACAAACAGTAGATCAAAATATGAAACGGTTTAAAATGCTAATTAATTTATCGGTTGTTATAATTATGAAATATTTATAAAGTTCAAGAACGTTCGTTTGGCTGTTTATTTTAATTTAAAATGCAAAAAAAAATTAAAGGGTATACAATAGCTTTTAATATGTTATCAATAAGTTTACTCAAAGTACGCATAGACGTATTTTTAATACAATTTTTAATTGATACTTATAATTAGGCAAGTGTTTATATTATCAATAATTAAACAGTGATATTTAAAGTAAGTCTTCTATACTACCAATTAAGTATATTAATGAAAAAAATATATAAACGGAACTAAATTGGATATTGTCAAGAAATTTCAGAGAGCGGAGAATGTAGAGAAACGCTATCGATTTATAAATTTTGCGCCGAGGCATTCAATTTAACATATCTCTTATGACAAGGCGTTTTGAATCTCGATGAGATATTAATTCAAGAAAAAAAGTAACGGAACTTTCTTTTAAACTTCGTTGTGTAAGGTATTACTAAGCATAAATTCATATTTTGCATAATAAACGCGCACTTTTAATTACATGCAACGGGTTTTATGAAGATTAATCACATGACACTATATATAGTTGAAGTTTAATTACATGTTACAACATAGTGCGTTGATTAACTGTGGTATTTAAAGAAATTAATTTGTTTAAATATGTTTATTGTTTTATGTGCATGCGACTTTATTTTCACCTTCGTTTTCTGAACCTATGGCCATTGATAAAGCTCCATTGTACTGACAATGGGAAAACTGAGCAAAAATAGTACGTTTTCTTGAGCAACCAACCACGAAGTGTTTGGAAATGGGTATTAATTGTGCATTATATGTATTAATAATGAACAATTCATGCTTATTTTTTTGTTTAGCTTTCCTCTTTAAATTTATTTGTTAGCAATTAAATTAAACTCTTAATTATATTTGCGATAATTTTCAAATGCGAGGAAAGGAATACTTTCCTATAAATCTTTTATATCGTATATATCTTTTATACGTTCAGCAGTGGACTGCAATAGGCTGAGATGAAATCTTTTATATCAATAATATACGTATTTTTCTAATTTTGTAGTTGATTTGAATATTGTAACTTTAAAACCCTAGGTAATACATGATCTGATTATTAAGATCACTTAACTAGATGTATAGAGCAATATATATAACTAGATGTATAAAGCAAATATTAGAGTTAAATTATTTAAAAAACTTTATCTTTGTATACTTACTGAAATCAAGAAACCTGACCAAGTTCTATTTCTAAGCAAAGTGTTTGATATAGAGGTGTGTAAAGATCTAGAAGCACCTTATTGTTATGTATAGAGTTACTTCACGGATACATCATGGTCTAGTTGGTCTTAGTCGATTAGCTTTTTATGAAAAATTGCATCTATGTTGTTTAGGAGGAGTTAAATTTTGTTTTACCAAAAATTACACTTTTGAAATCCGTATAGGTCGTGAGTCACAATGCACGAATCCTGTTAGAATGGTGTAAGTCATTGCCTTTTTTTATACACGTCGTAAATTTCTCGCTTCTCATTTAAATTGACGTTAAAATTTATTGATTAGCGAAGGTAGGTATTGAACTTTACTAAAAAACTGTAAAAGTAATATAAATACAGTAAACACATATTTTTTTAATTTATGTAAAATTATACTTTACAATGTCATGTTTGCAATTCCTCAACAATTATGGTTAAATAAAATTAAAATGTAATTATAAAGTATATAGTAGATGTAAATCGCAGCATATAAATTGTAATATCGTATAATAAAACCGGAACTATAAAGAGGTTTTCTTTCTACCCTCTTGTAACTCTGCTTTGTTTATAGGCGCATTACGTAATTGGTATTTATTTGTATTGCTTTATATTTATTGTTTTTTTTTAAACCTTGTACTCTCTGTCTGGTTATTATTGTAACCTTTGTCTGTTTGATATATATTTATAGTGACATATCCATTCGTATGTTAATAGGTTTGTTAAAACCGGCCTTTTAAGGTCGTTTACCATTTCTGTTAACAGTTATTTGATTGAGTCACAATAAAATCGATTACATTTTTTATTTTTTCGGAGAAATAAGGATCGTTGAAAGATCCAGCTTCTTTTCATTGTCAACATCCATTCATTAAAACATCTTCAGTGAGGTATGTGCCAGGTATTTATAAGGCAACCAGAAGATTATATCATGTTTGTCATATGTATTATATATACAAATTGATAATGATGATTGTAAGGGACACATGGAAAGGAAAGTACTATTAACAATTTGTTATGTTTGATTGGAAAAGCATATATAAACATAAATATTTAAATATTTGTATAAATATTTTTTCGCTCTGAAATTACATCATTTTTTAAACAAGCGTTGATCACTTATTTTGAAAAGGAGAAAGAAATTATTTTTGATCTATAAATTTGCTGTAGTATCATTTTTATATCCTGGTATCACGTCCCGTCTTTCACATATTGATATATATCTTTGATAATAATACAAGTATGTTTGAAAGGTACGAACAGTTTATATTGCCGTCAGATGTCATAATAGTTTGATGGTGAATAATGATGTATCATCATAGAATCGCATTCGAGTCACAAACGATCCGTCGACACGCATTTTTCTAGTAAAATGGACTACAAAAGCGGCGACGGTTACTTCATAGCAGTTCAATGATTCGCGACGGTGCTTTATTACGTAAATAATTTTCCAATTCCACTTCAAACTGAATGAGGATCGAGATCGTGAATTCGTGATGCAGACCAGGTCCCTGTCATATGGTCTCGCTACTCGCGCTTTCCAGTTTGTCAATGATTGTTAGAGTTATTATGCTATGACTTCGATTTATCCGGTTTTTCCGGTTTATCTGTCATGTTTTAAAAGTCAGGTATTGCTTTGTATTACCGCTGTACTTAAAGAAATCTGTAAATGGATATTTTTGATAGTGTCCTAAGCTTTTTATTTTGGTGAATTCATAAAAATTAATAGTGGTACTAACGATCGACAGGGGTAATCTTCCGGAAGATCACGCTTCGCCATCTTTAGCTTCATCATTCATCATTTCAATCGATGGACTTCCACTACTGGACATAGGTATCTTGTAATGTATTCCTCAAAATACAGTCTTGGATTTAAAAATACTGGAACTCCTATCTTTGGCCTCTTCGTCAATTAATAAAATAAAGTCGAGTTCAAATTTTAAGTTATTGTTGACAAATATTTACGTTATGTTAAATCTAAATGTTGTTAGTATTTTTTTTACATGATCGTATAAGTATAAGATAAAAAAAATTAAATGATGAAAAAATCCGTTTTTTGATTTATTCCGTATTTATTTTTGGTTTGATTTTGTTACATACGTACAATTGACCATAACGTTATGTTACGATGTTAACTTTCCAACCTTAATCAGTTACGTTATCGCTTTCGCTCGTAGTGCTGGTGATTTTCGTTTAATTACGGGGAAATTACTTTTTTTGTTACCAGATTGTAAACATAATGTTTACTGTTTACGATTACGCTTTACTAATACACAATCATCCTTACTTGATATAAATTTAAAGGACTTAGGTATGAACTGATATCGCGGTTTACATACTGTTTCTAATATTGAATTTAGCATTAAATTTTTATTTATTGATTCACTCTTTGGTTAAATGCGGAGTTAAATTAGTATTCAACCTTATTATATACTATTGAATGAAGCGTAAAGAAAATCAATGTGAAATTAACCCATATTTTTCAAGTCGAAGTACAGAAATTTGTCATTGTACAAGACAGTAGCTGCAATCTCGGCCAAGGCTCTAACGGGCCAAGTTTCACAAACGTTGAAATTAGTGATTCCATACGTGTACACGCGTACAGCTAGCTTTAAGTTAGGAACAAAGAATTTAGTACTTTGACGAAATCCGAAGAATTATTTTCGATACATTGTCTATCTAACAATTATTTATAAACTTAGATCATTTGAAACTACAATGTAACTGCCGTACGGAATAGTTTTCTTAACCTGATCGTCAAATTTCAGTTTGATGATGATGATGCAATGTTCTGGTTTGGAGGTAGTTGTAAGATAGTGAAATTACTGGGGTAACAAAACTTACTAACTTATATTTGAAGGCAACGAGCGCAATATTGTGTATATCAACTCAACCAGCGTCACGTTGTTATGTTAAAGCGTATCACTTATCATCAGGTGAACACTCTGCTCGTCTCTTCGCCTTGTCAAATGAAAAAACATTATTTCATACTTGATATTTTTTTTATTTATTTAATAATAAACAAACTATTTTAATTTTGTTTGTTTAGGTTTAAATATTTACAGGAAATGTAATAACTGAACTTTGTACATACCTTAAAGTTATAATACTATGTTTATTACTCATATTATTACCCTTAATTTGACTTTAATTCTAAAAATATTCTTAGTTTGCTTACCCTTTTTAATTTTTGTTTAGTGAAGTAATCTCTGTGACTTGAGAGATATCTTTAAAAGTTCATATCTTTATCTGTCATGTGTAGCGCGGTAGCACGAGGTTGTAGTTATTTTTTTATTATTTGTCCGCAATAGTGGAACTATTAGTGAAAAACGTCTTATTAGAATTTCCACAGTGTTATCACCGGCAATATCGTTAAAATTATTAAAAGCCGTGTAATTAGTCGCTTATAATGGATTTATGATAATTTAGTACTGAATTCAGTCAGAATGTGGTTATGCTGAAGAGAACTCTAATAATTTACATTAATAATGTATTGACATTAGTCAAAAATTTTTGTATATTTATTGTATCATGTGGCGATATTTTTTGAATTTATAGGTAATCTTATGTTACACTAATACTAATATCTTTTCTATTGAAATAAATTTACACATATCTAATATTTTATGTATCTATATGTATAATAATAATATCAAAAATAAGCGAGAAAAAAATTCTTTATGTATCTGTTTAATCAGTTTATGTTATCGTAACTACAATATAATTTGATTGAATTTTTAGTTTTTGTATTGATTAAGACTATTAAAATGATTTTTATTGGATACTTGTTTTTTTTCAAATTTCTCAGATGTAATTCGATCAAGAGCACCTTTAGATATAAATAAGGAAATCTGTTCAATCCAATAAAGATTTTATTTATATCAAGAGAGGAGGAAAGGGGACCAGCCGTGATCTTTAAACGTCGACAGGAATTGTACTGGTGATATTTAAAGTTTAATTTGAACTAATTTCAATACTGGAAACCATAAGGATATGACATATCTTATTAAGTTTAACTATTAAGCGTTTATTCAAATTCTGCGTACGATTACTATTTTTATTAGAGTAGGAAATAATTAGTACAAAAATCACTTTTGGTTCTGCAATTTTAATTAATTTACTTAAACATGACTTGCTCGATGACTTAGTTTCCTCTTTATGAATTTATGATACGTGGCATGGTGGGAAATTGGTAATTTATACAAATTTTCTCATACTTTTATAGGCTATAAATTTAATTAGTATCAACAGCTTAAATTGACGTTTTGTTTGGTAACTTTAATCCTATTAACTTGGATAAAGGAAAAAAACATTAAAAAAAATATTTCTTACAATCTATCGTTGGCATTAAAGTAGAGATTTATTAAATTTTTTATATGATTATTAGGTAATATATAACATTGTAGAAATAATAAACGAGTTTAATCAGTGTCTTAGTTCATCTACAAAAAATCTATGATCTTATTTTGTTATATCTTTTTATAGTACATCGATCGATTTTGGCTATTACTTTTATCTATAAAAATAATATAGAAAATATCTCAGAATTTTTGAAATATAAAACCCAGAGGGTTGAAAAATATGATGGATAAAACTTGTCACCATACCACCTTGTGTTAAGTGGCGATGTAGTCTTTGGTGGAAGAGCCGCGTGCCCAGTATCAGATGAGCTGTATACGTCACAAAAGACGAGTCAGCGCTAACACCATAGGAGAATATATATATGTAGTCTTTGGTCGAAAAGCGCATTTACTAACTAACCTAACCTATTCACTCTTCTAACTTTCATACAAATTTCTATTGAAGATTACAACTAATAAAGTATCACGTCATGTGACCCAGGAATCGGACTAGAAATCTTCGTGAGACAAAATAAAATTTTGTATTAATACATAAGAAGTTTCTTCAACAACAGTACTTTATAAATAGATACAGTGTGATACAGAACTAATGTTTTAATTTCTAAAATTAAAGTAATTTTTTGCGGTTTTCTTTTCAGTAATATTTTTCTTGTTACACCACCCTATGAGCTATTGTAAGTCGAATCTCACATATTATGTTCGAGAGGCGATGATCATTTATTTTGCAATCCGATAGCGTTTTAAGCATGTGAATTTCACAATCACTCCGACTTGCTATGGAAGGCGTCTATAAAAGATGGCTTATTGCGAAATCAGTAAAGCATAATCATCGTTTAAATCACTCATGTTCTTTGCCAACGTCGTCTTTAGTCACCAACGATTTAAGCTAGATGGTGAAAAAATGTATACTTGTCACGGATACACCAATAGTAAACAGTTTTTTTTTTCAATATCTCATTTTTACGTCTGATTATTAGTCAAGGTAAACTTGAATTACAGTATGAGAAGACATATGAGTTACCTTCAGTTGGAAATCAGTCTCTGTCTTCACTGATAGCGATCTAGATAGTGATATTAATCACATCATTTTGTTATAAATATAACCCTTTTCATTATTTTTGTTCTGTTTAATTTATCATACTTATATGTATTTAATCGAAATCTAAACTCTTCAAAATATATACAAAAAAATTAAGAAACTCAAAAAGATCAACTGAATAGTTTTAATCGGTTTTCTCACCTTTTTTGAAAGAAACGCTTTTCACTATAA
Organism: Pachliopta kotzebuea; assembly: GCA_018246255.1. Taxonomy (NCBI): domain Eukaryota; kingdom Metazoa; phylum Arthropoda; class Insecta; order Lepidoptera; family Papilionidae; genus Pachliopta; species Pachliopta kotzebuea. Next base: position 4,900 of record DWLS01005029.1, on the reverse strand, counting down.
TATTTTAAAATCTTTCTTTTGACTCACATTTTGATTAATATTTTTTAAGAGTACAGATTTAGTGGAAATTTAAAGAGAAATCACAAAATTTATAAGTGAATTTAATATGTAAGTTCCTGTATATACAATTAAAGTTGTAATGTATGGGATATTCCTGTAGAAGAGTTTATAACAAACTAACGTTTACTATGTATAAAGTTTGTATCAGTCTTAAACATGCAATGTCTAGGCTTGCGTACAAGATGCGCAGCACGCTAGGTCATCGGACATCTGAGATGTCTTATCCAATAGGTCAGAGTTTACTCAATTTTTGACCGTTTGCATCTGAATTGGTTCATTAGCTCGGTCAAAAGGCGCTCCCCGACTATTTATCACACAGGCGAAAAAATTTATATCGTTTTATGACATTAATCTTTAATTTTCTCATTGGTCCATTCATTCAAAGCCTCCGTTGGGAAAGAATAGATGTCTAAAGTATGCATTTAGATATTAGAGTTTGGGGATTACAGCGCGAAATCCTAAGATTTGTTTATATTTATTATGATGATGTTATTTGTCAATCAATGTTATATTATTTATTAACTTTAATAAAACCCTGTAGTCGTTGATCTAATATTTTCGGCTCTATTTTTAAACATGTTTAATAAAGAAAACAAAGACACTTTTGTCAAAATATCCGGAAAACACACTGAAAAAAATAATTTATTCAAACAAGAACGAAATATGTTTCAACTGATATGTTTAATTTTATATGTATATATGTTAAACTCAAGCAATCTCATTAAAGTATGAAAAACACCAAAATCTCTTAATTCAAGATTGATTGCAAGAAGAGTTTTATTCATTCGCTTACATTTAAAATCAAAATTAAAATAACAATTTTTTTTCTATGAGGCAACGAGACCAGTAGGGCGTTCACCTGATGGTAAATCCTACACCTGCCTAAAATAACGTGGCGCTGATTAAGATGGTATATACTGCACCGGGCATAAGGTGTTAAGTCTCGTTACTCCAGTAATTTCAGTAGCTGCAGCCTATAAACCTGAATAAAGTAATGTTTTCACAGTACTGTTTGTTGGTTGAAAAACGCGCTGCGGTGGTACCTACCTAGATGGTCTCCGGCAACAGAGACTTACCACCGGTATAATGCTAAAATTTTAATATCTCAGTCCAAAAGGTTTTCGTCTTTCCTTTTATAGAAATTCCTAAAGATCTGGACTCAAATGATATAACTTAGTGAAAGAAATTATTATATTTTATATAATGCTGAAACTGCAATTGGGCCTCTCTATTGTTTCAACTTTCATGGTCATGTACAATGCAAAGTGACTTTCTTCTTGCCGCCGTGTTATCCGCCAAATGCAACCTTTGTTATGTAATATTTAAATTCATAATGGCACTCTGTGTTGAGAAAAACCTGTAATTAACCCGCAAGAAAGATTTGAAATATAAAACAATGGTCTTTACCGCATTACAATTGATGAAAGTTTGCCGACTTTGAAAGTAGTGAATTATATAATCTAGTAAATAATTAAACATTTCTCGACATTTATAGTCCTGAAGAGTTACTGAATTTAAGTTTCCGGTAAAAGGAAATATAGAGATGAAACTAACATGTTTTATTATCTATTTTCTTTTTTAAATATGTTTCTAATTATATTTATGTAAGTTTCTATAACAGGAAAGTCTATCAGTAATTTTTATTGGTGTTTTGCTTATATTTCCTTGGCATCAAAACAAACACTATTGTTCTGTAATTATATATTTATTATAAACAATCCTTGTTATCATTTAGATATTTTTGACCTTTCATTTTACTCTACTATTTACTTATTTTGTCTATCCTGTCCTACAGGGTTGTCTGGTGGAAATCGTTCATAGCGATAAGACCGCCCTTGTTAACATTTTGATCACAAATTTAGTTTAAGTTAGTGAATTTTATCTTAAGTTATTAAAGTGTGTACTAAAGAATTTATCAAACAATCAATCACGTTTCTAGAAGAACAGCTATTATGAACATGTGATATTCAAAAACACGCACTTGACTAACATAGTATATAAATAGCGTTTAATTCTCCTTGTGAGAGAAGAAGAGAAAAGAAGCTGTTTATAATACATATTACGTACTTTCTAAATGACTTGTATTATAAGTGAGATTAAGCCAATATATAAGACCTACACTGCTTTTAGGTTTTTTGACATAGTCATAATAGAATTACTACTTAATTTTTTTACGACTTACATACATATACATATAAAAGAATGAATGTGTAAGATATTAATGTTAATTCAATTTGGAATCTATTTTCCTATTCCAGTTATTATTAATTTATAAAAAGCAGTATTCGACCATATTAATTATGCGGCAGTTGATGAAAATGTCATACAATGAATTTTAATAATAGCATTGTGATAATATGATTATTATGTTTTTAAGTCCCCTGTTATATAAATTGATAAAAGTAATAAAAATAAAACAACTTATATTGCTTATTAAATTTTTTAGATAAGTCTTACGATTTCACAAACCAGATAATAAAATTTGATGCTACTACAGAACATTATATTAGTATAGTTCAATATTATTTGGGGAGACTACAAAAAAGGGATCCTTGAAGAGGTTACTATAAATGGGTAAATGCATTTTTTTTATTCGAAGAAGCGACGAGGCGAGCAAAGGATCCTCCTGATGGTAAGAAATACGATTGCCTATAACAAAGTGGCGCTGGTGAGGATGGTGTACACATTGTGCTCGTCGCTTTTAGACATAAGGTGTTAAGTCTCGTTACATTAGTAATTTCTCTAGCATGCAGCGCCCTTAAAACGGGAACACAGTAATGTTTGCAAATTACTATTCGGCGGCAGAAACAGAAGCTGCGGTGGTATCCACCTAGACGGTCTCGGCAACGAAGATCTACCACCATTGAAAATTTGATAAATATGGTAAAAAAATTTAAGTTTCATGTATATATTTTTGTATGGGTCAATGACAGGTGTAAATATATAGTTACACGTAATATTGCATAGAGCTAATGTTACGTTAAGTGAAAACACTCGTTTATTGACCGTGCAAATGCATCTGCATACAAACATACGCGCACTAACGCATTATATGTTTATCTTGTTAGTACTGTATAGTAATTTCAGAATATTACAGACTAAGTGAAAAGGTTTTAATAAAAATCACTATTCATGTTGATTTCTATGTGCATTTATGAGACAATAAAAGAAATTCATTTCAAACGTTTTTACTTTACTTTATAAAAGAACAATTTATCGATATGAGATTATTCAAAAATAATGTATATTTTAATATAAATTGTTCTCGAAATTTAATCAAAATTGGATTGAATTACAGTATTATTACAAAGAGTTAAAAATATTTGTTTATACCAAATATTTATGATTTTTTTCTGCTTCCCTATGTCAGTAAGACCATTGTAGAGTAATTTGCAATGTCTGTTTTTATATTAAAGCCTACGTTATTAGTCTAACATTATTTTACATATAATAAACTAAATCAAATATTTTATACAAATTAAAGTTTTTTTTTAATTAAATCAATGCAGTAATAAGAAAGATTTTAATTATACGCTGTAATTTAAAATTCTAAAATCTTAAAAGTGGTTATAATTTACATATACATTGAAACGGAAAGTAACTTTACGTCATTACAGCGCAAGCAAAGTTAGTAAATACTGGTTTTTTATTTAACTAAGTGATAGATAAGGATATTAGATTATACTAGATGGTTGCCGAGTATATTTATAACAATGTAGTGCTAGTTAGGATGTTAACACTAATATGCCCGTCGCTTTGAAATGATTTTACTTGCTATGCCGCTCTTTATCAGTACCATGTTTGCAAATGAATACTTCACTGCTGAAGCAGGTATTATGGTAATACCAATCTAGATGATGTTAGGCAGACACTTATCGTCAGTAATAAAAGTATAAATATCTATAATGAAAGAACTTTCGTTTTTAATTGATCCGTTTGAATATATTTAATATCTTAACGAAGGAATAACTCTACAGTGTATGTTGATAGTAACGCAGTTATTTCTTTTAAATGTATTTTTTTACAAAATGTTTATATTGTTATCGATTCTCCAGCGTTAAATAGTTTATTTTTTTATTTTCATCATATAAATGCTATTTTTTAACCATTGTGTATACTCAATATCAAAGTAGATTCGAAGGAAATCCCTTATTGCGTTAGGTCCGCTATTTTGGTAAAATAATATTTTAAATAAACATGACTTTTTATGTTTAAGAATGAAAATTCTATTTATTAATGAATATTACTATAAGTATAATACAAACATCACCAAAAAAGTTTCAAATTGACAGCCAAATTTATTAGTACAAAGCTTTACAGTGAAATTATAGTCTAACATTAGTTGCACAAACGTTAAACTGGGTGATAGTTAGTAATCAGATAACGTTAGATTATATAACAAAACACGAAAGATGCGAAAGTCTCGGCCATTTCTCTGATACGTACGAAACTCGATTTCTCACCGACATACGACTAGCATGCGCTCGCCAAAATTTGGTACTTTGCGTCCGCGTAACTTTGACATAACAGTTATTTTTTAAATTAAACTTGCTCTCTCCCTATATATAGCAATAATTATATATTCAACATGCTTTCATTAGTTTGCACGGCACTTTGCCAGCAAGGGATGAGCTGGAGCATTTTCTCTATCTTTATTTGTTACTACAGTTTACCTTTCTTTTCTTCTTTGTTTTACTCTATTTATATTGAGTTTGTTTTTATACCCGTTAATGATATAAAAACTTATATATTAAGTTAAAAATATATAAATTCTTCGTACCCAATATGTACTGGTCACGATCTCCAGTGTTGAGGAAGCGATGAAAAACTTGATTTTGAT
>DWLS01005028.1:0-13199 GCA_018246255.1 Pachliopta kotzebuea | reverse complement strand
TATTATTGTGCATGTGGAACTAGCCTGTAAGAGATTGTTACGCTCATATAATTGTATATAGCCAGTGTATGTATATTGTAGATATAATTAAAGCGTAAACAATTGTTGGCTAGTCAAAATAAATAAATAAATAAACACAAAACCGCAAAGCATTGAACGGAAGTAAAAATCCTTATTTTTTTTTATTTAATTTCATTATTATTTAAACCATTTTAATAATCCTACCAACGGCTGTAGAGATGAGTAGATATTGCTTACTATGTAACCGCCCATATCTACCGCCCAAATTCGAAAGCAAAAATTTAGGTAGCAAAGATAAAGGCAGGTCGCATAAACCATTTTTAACTATGACTTTTTTTCTTAAACATCTAATAAGAAAGGCAAACGACTAACAGCTTTACAATAACATCTTTGAAACTCGTAGTGAAGAGGAAGTTGTCAATTACAACTCCTAACTTATTTTCTTGTAAAGAATGAACAAAGTCAATATATATCTTTTGATATATTAAGAAAATAACCAGAGAATAATAAAAAAAAATTATGTACATGTTAATCATTTCTGTAGATACTTTTTCAATTCACGTTTATCTCCGAATCACTTTTTAATGAAAAAGTATCGTAATTAAAACAATTACCTGGTGATAGTCAAGAGTCATTTATGCGTTACAACGGGCAACGATAAAATTAAATTAAAACCTTTTCTAGACTTAAAATTAAGTATAATTAGCATTTAATTTGTTTAAAATATTGTTTACTATCTATCATTAATTATTAACAGTTATTTAATTAGAATATTTAAATAGATAGCACTGAAAAAAGTCTACTGCTTTTTGTACTAAAAATACTTTTAACTGCAATAAAAATAGACAATATAAAATTAACAACGTTATTAAAAAAGCAGTAACATTACCCAAAAGTTAACATTCAGTAATTCTACAGATAATGTTCAATTATAAATATTATTAGACATACAATAAATTTTACTGTATACAGTCATTTTGGGTTATACAGTAAGAAAACTCATTTACTCGTGTCATTTCATAGATCCCTTGGGATGGTACAGAAATTTAATCAGAGGGAGAAACAGGCACATACGCAATGAGGAAAAATATCTTTTCTTGAGGAAAAATATTTGTTCTGGTGATACTATTATCGTCTCTTGTACGTAGATACAATTTTTAATTTGTAGTTACTCGTTTTTTTTTAATACAGGAAAAATATTTAAAACTATTTAAAAGTACTGGGTGGTAGGTATCACCGCAACTCCTATTGCAGCCGATAAATAGTAATGTGCAAACATTACTGTATTCTGATGTGAAGGGTACTGTAAGTTAGTGGAATTACTGGGGTAACGAGACTTAACATCTTACGTCACTAAACGATGAGCGCAATGTGGTGTTGTATATACCATTAAACCAACGCCACGTTATTATTGGCAGTAATATCACTTACTATCACGTGAACTGTTCGCTCGTCTCATCGCGTTGTAGAATAAAAGACGCGGTACGATTTGGTTGGAAATACAAACAAAAGGAATTTGTAGTTGGTATTAATGTTTTGGGTGTAAAGGGTCCCACACAACAGCTCACGGAACCCAGGGCATCCACATCTGCTCGTGGTGCACCCTGGTAATCAACAAACAAAGTTTTGGTTCCCCACCAACCCGCATTGGGCCAGCGTGGTGGAAGATGACACAATTCCCCAAATTATTGGGAGAAGCCTATAAATAAATAAATAATTCTTTATTTCAGACGTAAGGTCCATATTACGTTAGTAAAAGTTAGTAACAATATACAGCTTGTTTATTAATTTAGTTATGTTAGTTAGTTACAAAATTCTAAAACTTTTATCAACAACATTGCTCACGACTTCCCTATAAGAAATCTTTCTCTATGTCCAGCAGTGAACGTCTGATAATGATGATGATGATGATTAATGTTTTGAAATGAGTATATTACGGCATTTTTACTACTTTCACTACACTAATGTTTAACTTACCGTAATTTTTTTTTCCTTTCTTTATTCGTTTTTAAATTTAATGTAATGGTTGCACAAGGTTTTTATATTAATAATAATAAATAATATGTGCTGTTACAATGCTTTAGACAAGTAATATCTTAATAAATAATTTTAGATTATATTTGTTAAGTCATTATTATAATACTTTTACTTGTCAGATTATATTTTTGTATATAAAAGATCATCGTAATCTTCGACTTTAGAAATAAGACATTAGACTCGTTACCGCAGTAATTCCACAAGCTACACCATTCTTCAAACCGGATACGGTATTGTTTATACAATTATTTAGTGTTGGAATATGATACTACGATGGTACATACCTAGACATCAGACAATCATCATTAGGTAAGAACAAATTAGAATATTTATTAATTAATGCATAACTAGTTTTTAATAACCATCATTTATAGCATATTAACATTTGATAGAAATCTGACATCAAGGAAAAATTCTGTGAAATTACAGATGGCTGTCTATTAACATGTTTTTATTTTTAAAAACTTATAGAATTTTTTTTTATTTTGTACATAAAATCGAAAATAACTTTTTGCTGTCTGTCTGTCTTCAGTATTGTTTTCGTTTGAAAACACGAAACCAGTTTGTACGGATTCAATATTGTTCCTAACGACGTTGAAACGTTAAGATAGAGGTTATATCTTATGTAATTTCTTCTAATTAATATTTTTTTAGTTTTACCGTATCTTACGATATAAATTCTCATCACCGTATTAAACGAAAACCATTCCACTCAAAAATTTTTTTTTTTCATTTAGAACTCATTTGTTTACGAATAAAAACATATTTTTGATATGTAGATTATCATGCAGATATCAATTTGTAATAATTTGTTAAATTACAAGCAAATTTAAAACATACACATGGTACTTCTCATAATTTTTCACTATTGATAAATTTCTTAAAAACGGATTTAACTGCATCATACTACAACTGATTTAGTTTAAATCAAAATGTCAAAGACAAAAGCATTTCATTGTTGTGCTTCTAATAAAAAAAATATGCTGTACCTTCAAACAAAGTGCTAAATATTTACACACAGTATTTACTGTGTTGTGTGTAATTGTATATCTTTTTATATATCATAATACTATAAATAATTATAGTTTTACTTGTTACAAGTTTTGGGGTTTGGGTAAAAAAATGTATTGTTTGATTTAAGAAATTAGATATTATTAGTTTTCTTTTTGTATTGATGTATAATTTCATCTAGCTAAAATTACTAAATTAGTTTAGTAAAAATAACGATATTTAACATACCTTGTATTAATTTTATCAGTCACATCCAAAAAAAAACTGTGTTTTTACTAATTATAAAGAAATTAAAGGATAAAGCGTTTTTACTTTGACTTTCATAATGTATAGTACTTCGTAATATATAGTACACAGTTGTGACCTTTGAATATTTACGACAACAGGAAAAGTTCAAAATAAGTTGAAATAAAATGGCAGTATTCGGTTGGGCCACTGTGAGTGACGCTGACCTTTTAAAAGTAGGTCCGGTGTATTCCTGCTCAGATGTTCAGGTCGCAGACGATGTAGTTCTCTGAAATTATGAAAGGTTCTGCCTAATGATTCCATACAATTGTTATTACCCTATTTAATACAAATTGAACTTTAAAAATGTATATATATTTTCATTCACTGACATTTACTTGCTTTTAATGATTCATATTAATTATTGATTTGATATGATTTAGTCTTTGTTCAGATAGAGTCATAATGTCAAAGACGTTGCCACATTCGTTATTTATTGTTATTTGTAAATGTATTATTACCTGTGTATAATATTATTATGAAAAAAGTTTTTTGTCACTAACAAAAATATAGTATTTGCTTGAATAGACTACTAGGTAGAATAATTTTTAAACCAATTTAATAATCAATTATGTCCACATAAATTTAGCTGATATTGTTTTCAAGTTGGTATGATTCCCGAAACTTAAGTACTGAACTGGACTATTTAGGTTATAAAAACACTAATAATTTATATTACTCTATGACCTATAAAATAACATTTGCTAACGAAACTGTAATACGATCTATGATGTATTATGATACCCGCCGTAAATCAAATTAGACTAAGCCTGTGTTACAAGGTTAATAAATTCAATCGCGCTAATTATCGAGCACAGCTTTAAACTGTCAAAATTACATGCTGCAGTGTTACCAGAACAAAAACGGTAGAAATGTTTTAAATACGGCATTTTTAATTTATTGGTCACATCCTGTATAGTAGATTTAATACTTAGTAAATTTAAGAGAATCTGTGAAAAAAAATCTGATGAATTTAACATGAAATAATGCGGCAGAACTTAAGGACGTTTAAATTATTTTTGTTTTATTCAACTTAATCCGAGCTGTATATAACAGTAAAACTTAAACAATAATAACAGTAAGTAGTATTTTAATACTGCGGAAAACCGCTGGGGACGTGGAATTACAAACAGTGTAAAGATTTTTAAGAGAGAATTTTTTATTTGAGAAGACGACAAGACGAGCAAGGCGTTCACCTGATGGTAAGTGATACTTTTACCCATGACAACGTGGCCTTGGTTAAGATGATATACACAGCACCACATTGCGCTCGTTGCCTTGAGACATTAGGCGTTAAGTCACGTTATCCCAGTATTTTTTTTATTTAAAACCTTTTTTGACAACTTCTAAAATTAGTGTTCAATAAGCGTATTTAATGCCTATGGATATTCTCTGCCAATAAACCTAGGAGATGGAAGATGCTGTGGTAAGTGAAGTAACAAAGTTGAATTTTGAGCCTAATTTTACTTCACTAAAACAATTAACTTAATTTCGCTAGCATACAGTACCCTTTTTTTTAATTTTTTTAACGCGGGGGAATCCTTATACAGACGTTCCGTCGGTGCCCTGAACATACAGTACCCTTCGGTAATGTTTTCACATTACTTTTTAGTGATGGAAATAGCTGCGGTGGTATCGACCTAGACGTTCTCTGGCAACGGAGATCTACCACCAGTAAATTATTAATTTACCTAATGCGCTGTAAAAAAAAATATATACACCTTTGTGTACGGTGAAAAATCAGAAAGCATTTGCCATCTCACTTATGTAAAAAGAACGCCATTTATGTCTATAGCGTTCCTTAAGCTGGGAGTCGACTAGCGCGGAACGAGGTCACCCGCGCGGCTCAATTCAGCACAACTTGTAGCGACACACATTCTATCCGATTTTAGTGCCAATTGTCACTTCGAAATAGAACTTTCTGAATTGAATGAAAAAAAAAAATTCTGTTACGTACGTTACCTCATAAATAATTACGCTTCAAGGCGACAAGCGCAATGTGGCGCTGCGTATACAATCTTAACCAGCGCCTTATGGGCAAGCGTATCACATATAAATAAGAAAGCTTTGCTCGCTTAGTCGCTTAAAATAACTATTTCACAACGTGGTCAATTGCAATGCCTTTAAAACATCCGCATTCTCTAATATCTTCAGCATCGTCCACAGCCTGCGACAGTCTACTGCTGGACATAGTCCTCTTCCAAGGAACGCCACATAGCCCAATCTTTGGCCATGCGCTAGTATATTGAATATTAAATAAATACTACTATGGTAACGTCTAGATCACTGGCGCATTTCGTAGAAGATCACTAAGTAACTCACAGATGATGCGACCAGAAAGACGTCTTTAATGAGTAAAAATTTTACCTTAACTTCTGCCAGTAACACCATAATTCATTAAAACAAGCTTCTACCAATTAAATACGAAACTAAGTATTGATGAGAAGGTTTTCAATTAAAGGCATATATTCATAATCCTTTTTTTACCTAGAATTTGCACTTTGGTTGGGTAATGGAAAAAAAAACTATTCCAGCACTTTTTTCTATCATCTATCAAGATTTACGTTCTTGTCTAAATGTATTGTTATTTTTAAGCTATGGTAGTAGTAAGTTAGACATTTGTGTGCCAATAGTAAAAATTTGGCAATACTCCATAACGTAACGTGGAGGTATGAAGGAGGATCGTGGCTCGAGGTGAAACAGTTGATAGTATTTACGGTTGAAGAAAAGTTTCGTCCAAACATTGAACTGTGCCAAAACCTCTCAACCACTTGTTTTACTCTCACATACTGTACTGTGAATTGTAAAGAAATATATACACTTGTAGTGCATAGTTAACAACCACTAACACGTGTCGCACTAATTTACATCACCTTTTGTATTAGTTACTAGTCTTTTTGATCGTTAATTCTTCACACTATTCACTCTCATTAGCTTCGTGATTATACATATACTTTTATATACTTATTCCACTAAAATTGATTGTAATGTTATACCTGTTTATAGTTTTTTTATCGATAAAGATTAATGCTTTGCCACGATCCTACCTTTTTGTAAATAACTTTAGTAAGGTAAGTCTCTTTTGCCGAAAATCGTCTACGTAGGCACTGTTCTGCTCTGGTTGCAGTCGAATTACAGTACAGTGCAAAAATTACTGCGTTCCAATTTGTAGGGTGCTGTACTTAATGAAATTACTGGGGTAACTACACTTAACACCTTATGTCTCAAGGAGATGAGCGCAATGTGGTGTGGTGCTGCGTATATCATTATAACAAGCGTAACGTTATTATTCACAAGCGTATCACTTACCATCAGGTGAAAGCCTTGCTCGTGTCCTCACCTCGTAGAAAAAAAAATGACTAAGGCGTTTGTTTAATTCAGTTTCATAGATGTAGTGAGAATCCTCTTGTCTCCTTGTTCGTCTCTGAAAAAATGACGAGGGACTCTCAAGAATATTGTTCTTTGCTGTAATTCAAATTTACTCATTTTTATAGAAAAAACGAAAAAGAATCTTATTAAGAAAGCAATTTATAACTAAACTTATAATTTTAGTTATAGTATTTCTTTCTGCATATGAAAGTTGGATGAATTAACTATATCTTTTGATAATATGTTGTTGTATCTGTTGCTTGAAGGAACTCTACAGTGAGTACGACGAGTTAGTTATTATTTATCAAATGTAACATTCCTCTTGTAAATGGTCCATGGACGAGTTCCCGTTTAACAGTTACTCGCTGTTACTTATCTACTGATTATCCGTCTACAGCTTCATTTATTCCAGATCCGCCAATAAACTACTGGTGGTGTAACGCTATAAACATGACCTCAAGATCAGCGTAATCATGTCAGATAAACTATACAAAGGCTGCCTTTGTAATATTCTCGTCGCCGCGCCTCAAGAGGTCACTTAGTGTGATATTAGTTACTACAATCTTGTCTCGTGGAATATTAAATAACCTTTGGCTCTTAAAGTATTGGAAGTGAACGAACGGCATCTGAGTCAAGTTCACGAGCGGAGTAACGGTCAAGTAGATTTTATAATATATATTTTCAATACTTTCACTTTTTTTACTTTTATAATGTGCATTATGTAGTAATAGATGAGTTGTGTAGGAATTATCTATAATTTGCTGTTTCCAGACATCATTTTTTTTTATTCTACGAGACGATAAGCAACGCGTTCACCTGACGGTAAGCGATACGCTAGCCTATAATCACGTGGCGCTGGTTAAAATACTATAATACATAAAACACCACATTGCGCTGGTCGCTTTAAGACAAGATTTTAGGTCTCGTTACCCCAGTAATTTCACTACCATAGAACACCCTTAAAACAGAACACAGTAATGTTTGCTCAGTACTGTTTGTCGGCTGCAACAGGAACTAGGGAACTTAACTTAGTCCTCGGCAATGGCCACTACCACCAGTAACCATGTTAAAGAAAATTCGCAAATGGTTTAACTTTCTCGTAACCACTTGGTTGTTGAATTATTACACAGGTTTAGAGCTTTATTAGAAGGTTTTTTGTCTTAACATAAATCAACAAACCAGGAATGTCGGTTTAAGGTGTGCTCGCAGTATAGTGTAAACAGCGATTACTTAACCTAATGATTACTAAACAGTGGTTTAACTCTCAACAGATTAAAAGATTTACATCTACATGCATTTTTAACTAAAACAGACAGAGTATTATTTTTAAAGTAATTTTCAAACTTAAGTGGAGAATTATTTGGTCTATCAAAAAGAAAGATGTTAGTGTATTATACCGCAAAACATAAGTTATTTGTTCATTGTAATAATAAGGCAGTGATAATATTATTATGGATATTATATATATTATATAAGACATTATATGGTAGTTTATTAACAAATATATAATCACTATCCAATGATTTGAACACAGATAATATGAGCATAAATTCGACATATTTGTTTCTTATGATTGATTATATTCAAGGTAAACTAGTTTAGGCGAACTATGAAGTAACCTAGTGTCTCGCAAAAACTGTAGTTTGCTAAGTTTGAACAATGATTTGCAGTTAAAAATATATAGTTAAGTCATAGGTTAATAATCACTCGTGTATTGTAAAATACTCAGCTGGATTATCATTGTAACGAACTATAAATTTGGGTTCAGTTATTTGATATTTGTTGTAAGTAATCATTCGTAAATAATAATCTTTACTGGTTCATTGATGGTAGGTCTACGTTACCGGAAACCGTTTAGGTATGTCCGCAGCTTCTATTTCTACTGCCAAATAGTAATGTGCAAATATTACTGTGTTTCGGCTTGAAGGGTGCTGTAGCTAGTGAAATTATTGGGGTATGAGACTTAACACCTTATGTCTCAAGACGACGAGCGTAATGTGGCTCTGTGTATACCATCTTAACCAGCACCATGTTATGGGCAAACGTATAACTTATTATCACGTGAACGCCTTGTTCGTCTCATCGCCTCTTAACATAAAAAAATCTGTTAGTCTTTGATTTTGTTCTCTCTGGTTAAGTAATTTTTTTCTACTCACTAATTTATTAAGTCTAGACCTGTTTTTATTGTTGCTTAGCGTTTAATATAGTATGCAGATATTTCAAGTGTAGAATATTTTAGTGAACAATACAGAAGCGATTTATATCTTCATGGTTTAAGTTTAACGCTCTTTAACTATTGTTTGACTGTAATAAAGTATTCTTGACTTTTATTTTTATACTTATTATTAATTATATTGGCGGAGACGATTACTTTTAGTAGTTAGTAAAGCCTATGTTTGTCTGTGGGGATGATTATAGATTGAGATAATAGTAATTACTTTATAGACCAGTAAGATATTCAGTCTTAAAGTTCATACTAAAATAGTAATCATTGTTAAAAATGATGCATATTTTTTTCTGATTTCTTGTTAAAGGTTCAAGATTAGTTTCTTAGTTAAGGAGCTATTTCCTTAACATACACAAACCCTCAACTCTTCATATCTGGCAAAATATAACAATTTCTTACGCTACTGAAAATGCTTAATTACAAAAATGTATAACTAATGATCACAAGAATAACCTTAATTTATGAGTTAATTATAACGTAATATTTATAAGTGTAGCAACGTTTCAAAATGTTAAAAAAAAGCTCGAAATAACCTGTATAAACTGTGGGAAAACTTTGTTAAGGGTAAAAACAATCCACTTGTAAGGGGTTCTGAAGTGAGGCGGGGGTTTTATTGTATAACGGTTTTTGAACGTGTGAAAGAGTTTGCAGCCGCTTCATACATCGTCGTCTACATAAAGGAACGCTTTTACACTGCGAATTCGAAATTTACCGTCACTACTTCCGCTTTTCATAACAGGGTAAATAAAAAAAAAGCCGTTTCCTGAAAACCCTGACTAAACTCGTTTGTTAAGCGAACGCTTTGTGATATTAAATTCATAACGAATTGGAGCACTAAAAATGGTTGTTTAAATATCATCATCGCCATTAGCGGTGTAAGGGATCTTATATAACAACTCACAGAATTCAAGCCAACCTCACCTGCTCGTGGTGCATCCAGTTGATAAACAAACGAGGCTCTGGCTCCCTATCGATAGAAAGACATGACCGAAATCCCTCAAACTATTGGGAGAGGCCTAGGTCCAGCAGTGGAGGTATATCGGTTGATGATGATCGCTGTTAACCTTTGAAGGACCAATGCCGCCATATAAGCGGCGTTGCAATTTTACTTTCAAAAATAATATAAAATTTAAATCATATTGTTATTACTGTTACCCTTTATACAAATAAACAAATAAATATATATATATAATAATGATATATATAAATATGAATATGATAATATATCAGTAAAGGCACACTAAAATATAAAAAAAACCTTTTCCAATACTTAGCGTCTTATGAGAAATAGCTAGACCTGGTGGGAAGAAAACTTGCAATACTTCCGGACTGACTTAAAACCTATTGATATCTATTGATAGATCTAAATGTCTTATAAGAGGAAATTAGTTATAGACTTTGGGTGTATTGATAGTCGAATGTATATGCTGGTAACGCGGTAAAGAATTACAACTGAAGACAGAATCTAGCATAAAATTAGATATAGGTAACTCACATATCTGTACTAGTTATAAGGTAAAGTTATAAGGAATTACGGGACAATTTTTTGATATTTTGCAAATATGCAAGACACGAATGAAATAAATTACTTTTGATGAAATAAGTACACATTTTTGTTGTAAAATTTTAAGTTGATAACTTATATTTGAATTATAAGGTTTCATTAATTTCCAAAAGAACATTTTTTTGGTACTAAATTACATATTCTTAACATAGCTTAAAAATATATTATTCAAAATAATTGTATCAAAAGTAAATAAAATTTCGCTTTGCCGCCGGTACAAACATCCTGCTCCAGTTTTCATAGAACTGTTCCATATCCAGTAACCTGTTTTGACATCATTAGATCTTTGACCCTTAAAATCTTATAAGAACGCGGCGATACCCTCTGTGCCACAACACAATGTGGTGCAATAAAATCATTTGTACAATGGCACATTATTCGTTTCATGTTACTTTTGTAAAGAAATTAAACCACTTAACATTTATGAGACGATTAATATTCGTTCAGAGTTACAGCACTTCCACTTAGATTTGTACAATAATCGTAATGTGTCCTCCGTCCCTTGCTCACCTCTTATATACACACTAACTCTCGTCGCCTTCGTTTCATACGGAAGTCAATTCCTTTTTAATAAATGAATTTACAACCCTATCGAACACTAAGTTTCACATTAAGACTTTTATAATTATTATTAAAGTTTACAATCATATTAAACATGTCAATCTTTAGCATATCGATTTGATTTGACAAGAATATCAGTGGAATTATAATAGTTACATACATAGTTCAAATACATTCATCATTCGTATCTTGGATTGACTAAATGAATGATACATGTAGTATTCAAATCTGTAACATTCTACAATAACAATTCTTAGAAAATATTTTACAAATATTTCATATATCGATTACACGTTTACGGAACGACAATAGTCAGGATCACATCTTTTATAATTGATGATCAAATAAATATACAAAAACTCATTTTATTGTACATGTTAGTTTAACAATTTTTAAAATCATTACACTTTAATCACTAAATCTTCAACCAATGGATTTATGATAAGAAATAAAGGTTTATGTGCTATTAAGCAAATAAACTGCGGAATTGCTTATCGATAAATCATACAAATGCCAAAGATCTATAACCATTATCTACTAGCAATCCGTATCGAGCGGGCCGCGATGACAGAGCCTGCCGACCTCTACATCATACGGTGTGTTAGCAAATAGGGCGCTGACGAAATTTAGCACAGACTACTGGTAAAGCTTATTTACTATTATTATATTCTCAAAGTAAGCGAGCTTATTACATATTTAACCTCCCTTTCACCATTTTTAGAAGGGGCTTAAAAATAATACATTATATCTCTCTTCCGATCCTTTGATCTTTGTTCCTTAACAACCGAATTTGATATAATTATCTTTAGGTTCGGTCTAGAATGTTCTTTAAATCGATGAGCTTCGTATTAATATATAAATACACCGAAAGTCATGACGACTATTCCAGAACTTTCTTTAGCTTCTCTGAGAGAATTATCCGTGTCTGTCGTTAGGTTAGCATACGGTGTGTTAGTAAATAGGGCACTGACGAAAATTAGCACAGACTACTGCTAAAGCTTATTTACTATTATTATATTCTCAAAGTAAGCGTGCTTATTACATATTTCACCTCCCTCTCACCATTTTTAGAAGGGGCTTAAAAATAATGCATTATATCTCTCTTCCAGTCCTTTGATCTTTGTTCCTAAACAACCGAATTTGATCTAATTATCTTTAGATTCGGTCTAGAATGTTCTTTAAATCGATGAGCTTCGTATTAATATATAAATACACCGAAAGTCATGACGACTATTCCAGAACTTTCTTTAGCTTCTTTACGAGATTTATCCGTGGCTGTCGTTAGGGAACGATTTTTTTAAAAAAACTTAACCACGATCTCACCTGGTTTTGTAACAATGTGATCTGTAGAAGTAAAGCGCATTTAGAGTAGATTCTTATTTTCTCTTTTTTGAAGAATCAACTGACTGACACAGCCTTTGATGAGGTAAGTTTCTGAAACAGCGACCACATAACATTCTATGAATTTTTTGAGGACCAAGTAGTGACCTGGATCCAGAAGCTTCTTTTAATACAAATAGTAATCCTGTGGAAATACACACAATCTACAGTGAGCAACGAATACTCAGATTAAGTTAATGATCTACGTTACATAATTTATAGTCATTTGTTTTGACCTTAATTAGAAGAACAATAAAATAACTGTTATTTTTATCGCATATTATGTAATATTTAGCTCTTTTAAATAATAATAGTAACCGAAATATTAATTGAAGCGAAAATATACGCGGCGTAATATAACAAACTTTTCACCGCTTAACATTTCATATGCTTTAGAAAAGTCTATTTAACTTCCCTTCGTCATCCATTTTTAAAAAGCCAAGCCCGAGCTGAACACGGCTCGAAATAAGCGCATATATATGCCTTTTTTTTCGACGTATGAATTTGCATAGTGATGAATCGACGAACGTTTTACGCGTTCACTATTTACTTTCTTTCAGCGCCGGCTGTGAAAATTTTACAGCGTTTGTTTGAACATTTATATTTTGTATATCATATAAAATTGTCGGGATTTTTAAGTAATAAATAACTTAAATATTTTATGTATGTGTTGGGCAATCAAAGAGATGGATGAAAAGAGAGTACATGCGATGGAGATGCGAATGTTGAGATGGATGTGTGGAG
>DWLS01005027.1:0-13199 GCA_018246255.1 Pachliopta kotzebuea | reverse complement strand
CCATCGGTAAAGACGAAAGATCCTTGCACGCGATGGCCTGCAAGGGTTTGTGGTCGCATATCTTCTAAGCAAACATAGTCTACATCATTATATTCGTCTCACAGCCAGTCCACAGCTGGTGGTGATGCTGTAATTGCTGCACGTGGACTATGTACTATGTGGGAGGAGTGGGGCGGGTGCTGTGGGGGAAACTACAATTATATCGCTCATTAAGTTTTTGCTCGGACCTCACCGCTTCAGTTTTTGCCCTACCCAACGATACCTTTAACTTTTAATTACGTTTTTTATATAACTTAACGATAAAATTTATTAAACGACAAACTGAAATTGTTCACGACCGGAAACGGTTAAACATCGTAACGAAGCGAAAAATTTCATTTTAAGTTATAAGTATATTATATTAATTTGTAAAGTAATAAAAACAACGTAATTTTCATATGATGAAGCATAATTTCGATGATGAATGAGGTGAGATGGTTCACTCTATACCGCATCGAGCTCGTCGTTTACACTTTCCCAACTTGTCTTAACTGGTACTAACAAAGTGTCATCGTACTTAAAGCTCGGTCTATTAAGAACAGAAGCCGGTGAAATTACTATCCCAATTGACATCTTAAGTCCGAAACTTGGTGTTACTTATTAACCACCCAGTTAACGATACAGATGTGGGTAAGAAATATTGTACATCAAGTGGATTAATTTGTGAATAAATTCCCATTTGACTTGAGGAAATTTATTTTCATTCATAAATTCTTATAAATATGAGGATCACCGGCGGCTGCCGTCCAGCCAGGGTCGTAATGTCCCATTTCCCCGGTACTTCCGGTCCGTCCACAAAGGAGAGCGAGCTTCCGGTGCAATGGGCTACTTGGTTAACACTCACGAGCCCGACAAATGAGTACCGGCTGCGGACCCCGGCATTGATTGTTACCCTGCAAACGTCTTAATTAACTGCAGCGGGAGGCTTTGTTCGATAGGAGGGAGAGTGGAGAGGGAGGAAGGGGGCGGGAGACAACCCTTTCTATTTGCACTGCCGCCGCTAATACCTCTTTGACTACTATTCGAAGATACAAACCTGTACATCTACAGCAAGTAAATTTAGTAATGAATATTTATTAAGGGGATGCAAAAGGTCCCACACTACATTAACGACACTCAAACCGACTTCACCTACTTGTAGTTCTAATCAACTAATGAAGAAGCACTAGCTAAAGTGTTGAGAGACGGCTCAAATTCCTTCACTCTTGTAAGAGTTCTGTGTCCACAGTGGACGTCTGTCGGCTGATGATGATTTATTGAATACGAAAATCACGTCTTTTTAAATAATTTTGAGTGCGAACCCATGACTACGAGTGACAGATATTTCTGAATAGGAACATCACAGGAAAGCGAGGATATCCCTCAGAAAGTACTGCCCCGAGTGAACCGTTTTATGATATAACAGAATAAAGCTCGCGGGGTCCGGTACAAAGGGGCGGCGGAATCGAATCAGCTCTGCTGCGACACCGCCGCAGGGTAAAGGTTATACTGATACCAAGTGAACATAAATATTGTTTGTAGTCTGTGTAATATATATATATACATAACAAAGTACTCATATCTGACAACGACGCGCGAGAATCTGTAATAGAAAGCAAGATAAATATTGTTTTTCTGTTTACTATAACTTCTGCAGCCGCACTCCTCGCGACTAGCCAATGAAGCGGTGGTGCTGGTGACGTCGCTTATCTAGGAATATTCTCTCTTTAATCGGCTTTTAGGAAACACAACGGGTGATTACTTCTCCCCCAATCCGACATGATCCGACGTGTACGTACAGAGCCCCAATCACGGAAAATCACGCGCTCTGCAAATACGTATTGCGGGCCGGCTGACGGTATTGTTATGAATTATATTTATGTGATTCCCAATAAACCAAATTGTATCCGCACGAGGTGCTCTACCTAGTTTCATGAAAAAAAACAACCCCTCTCCCTCCCACCGTTACCCCTACACGCCAGATCAGAAGCGAATCTAGCAAACAACCGGCTCAATATTATGTTACATTTAGTAACCTCCTCATTACACCGCAGCATCCCTCCTCTCACACACACGCACTGAGCCTCCTCCCCCCTGTCGTGGGGGTTGATGGGGACTCATGCTGCAGCCTGCTACGGCGCATAATCTTATTTCCAAACCAATGTTATTATGTTGTATGTAAATAGTTATCAGCACAGGTTGATACATTTAATTTCAAATCTCCAAACAATGATAATATCAGTAACATAGAACACGCTAAAGATATTCCTCGGGGTAAAATATGTCACTAATAAAAAGGTGATAGCAGTTTTTCATCAAGGTGTAGCCGGCACGGTGCTGTGGGGGGTGGGGGAGGCAAGCAGGGCTCCAGGACTAGGAGCTCCGGCCACTGGTTGCAGGTGCCTGCGGTCTCACACTTCGCCACGTAGACTGCAGTTCGCGACAGGAACAGTAACAACACATACTCCCCATCACGCCCACACACCTGGCTAGCGACAGGAATCATTAGAAAACCATAACGACAGGGGAACGGGGTGCGCATTAGAACAGTCACGTCGAAAATTGCCAAGCACCTGAGGGGTGGCCGGGGGTTGGTGGGTGAGAGGGATGGTACGACACAAATGAAAACTCCGCCGCGCTCGTGATTTATAGAGCCGTTAATTTCCATATGAATACAAGTAGGGGGTGGGGGTGAGCACCGCCGTCACCGTCGCTGTCACCGTCGCCGCCGGAGTCCGCCAGGTGACATTTATCATCCCGCGCCGCCGGAGCGCCTGGCTGCTGCCGAAGGGGTTGGGGTTGGTGGGGGGTCACCATTGAACCGAACCTCTTCAGGCAATATAACATATTAAATACTTTTTGAATGTCATCCCCGCGCGTATACCGCGTGCCAGTAATATCACGGCGTTGTGTCATACTGCTGGTGAGGAGTGTACCTGGTGGTGTGAAATACCATTGGTTTGTTGAGGTGGTGATGGTCTGTGGCCAGGTCTGCACACAATCACTTGTCAGCAGATGTGAAAAATAAGAGTTAGCACACAGCTCCTATTTCTATCGCCAAATAGTAATATACAAACAGACTTTCAGACAACAGACGTTTCAAGGCGATGAACACAGTATGTTGCTGAGTACACCATCTCTAACTAGTGGCACGGTATGGGAAGACGTGTCACTTACTATCAGGTGAACGTTTTGCTCTTTTCGTCGTTAAAAAAAATATAACTGAAAGCCGAGGCAAGTGTTTATATAATTTTAACTAACCTAAAGTTATAGCAGAAGATTGGAAGGATTTCTTCATATAAATGAATCAAATACTCTGGAAGGATTTGAAATGGAGGACAGTGAAGACGTGATAGCTTAGTAGTTTGAACACCTGCCTTTCACTTGGTAGGTACCGGGTTCGAATCCTGCCTGCACCAATTATTTGTTGTTGCATATTTGTTGTATGCAGTGAGTATAATACCAATTGATTACGTGCTTCAACACATATATCAAATCGTATGGCTGTGAATATTAAAAAAAACTGGAAGGCAGTAAATTGTCCTATTAGATTAAAACTTTATAAGATCTGCTTATAAAGCTAATAACTTATTTAGGTTCTATTTATAACACTACCTAATAACTGCTTAGGTCTCAGCAAGCCCGTCACCGCTCCATTCAAATTGATTTCACGTACGTTCAATTATAAAGCCTCCACCAAAAAGGGCTCCGCTGAAGCTGCGAGAAATCCTTCAATATCTTTTAATTATCTTCCAAACACTATCCACTTAGTTAAAATAGAATTAATAAATTCAAAATGAAACTTGTCAATCACCTACTTGGTGGTGGGGTGAAATAATAACTGACTTATATAGGTCACAGCTTAGGGGTCGTGTGTTGATATATATGCATATATATTTATAGGTAGCACGTGTACATGTTCAACTCCCCGCCATCACCACAACAATCACCTTGTCAATATGATTATGGTCGATTAAGATTAGATCACAAAAATATTTTCCATTGACGTTTTATTGCCGCGTGATATAATGGAATTACTTAGGTAACAAGGCAACGCGCAATTACTATTGTTCTGCGTAAGATATGTTTAATATTAACATTATTTAGTAATAGTTGATGTGGTCGCGGTGGAACTGGCCCTGGTCAAGGATCTGTTCCATTACCGTACGTTTCGGAGGAGGAGCGTCCCACGTCGCGGTAATGTACCAGCAAGTTTACTTGTAAACTGATTGTTAAATGAAAACTGTACTATTACTTATATATTTTAATTGTTTCGTTTGCATCGCGCCTCACTACCCTCCACAGGGAGGGTGGCGAGAGAAGGGGGCGTGCACCCGCCCCTCTCATAACTTAAGTGAATGTTTTTGATTTGGTTCAGCCTTACGAAAGATGGATTTCTTATGTTACATTTAAAAACGTCTCCACGGGGGAGGAGGCGAAGGGGAGGGTCACGGCACTGCTCCCCCTCCTACCCTCTCGTCACCCCGTGCGCGTCCTCATAATTACATATCACGACCTCCCCCTGATCCTTTGTCGTCTCCGCTCTTCTATTTTGTAAACTATTCATTTTGTTTTCGCCATTCAAATAGTTTATTGTTTAATCGCAAAAAATATTAATATAAAATATAAGCGAACGCGGCAGCTGCTCAGCAGGAAATCTTATAAGGAAAATATTCAATCGACAATATTTAATAATTTCAAATGATATTCAATGACAATAAGAACGAATATCACCAACCACAGCGACTTGGACGCAGCATTGATTCTATTTTGGTTTGATTTATGTGGTACCGTTACCTTAAACGTATGTTAAGGTGACGTGGGGGATACTTACTTACAAAATGCACCGCCTACCACTCAAGATCCAGGATTACACCATCCAAGTCAGTTAGTTCTCAGTGCGTACAGTCAGCTGGTATAGATCAATCCGTGCGTCGACATTTATACGGGAAACTATTTACATTAGGTTGATTCCCCCGGAGACGCGCCGGAGCAGCAGCGCTGGACTACTACTCGCTCTCCCCCCGCTCCCCCGCGCGGCCGCATCTCGCCAGATTGATTTAATTTCCGGCGCGCGCTCCTCGGGGAGCACCTCTCCCCCCTCCCTCTCCCCCACACCTCCCCCCGTCTCTCTAGTCCACGTTTAACGGCGGTGTAATCCGCCGGTTTCACGTGCACCCGCGCCCGCTCACACGCGCCGCCCGCCGTCCCTCACTTGCACTCAATTTCCATAGCAACTAAATTGTCTCCGCGCCGTACTCACATTACCAAACAATGATATCCTGTTATAATACTACTGCGTACACACAGTTCATTATGCAGGTTCATTTATCTGTGAGTGGACTGATCCAAACTCCAGTTTGTTTAAGACCTCGCATACACAAGTTTCCATCCGGCAACTCCACCGGTGCATCCCGTCCTGGATGAGGGGGAGTGCATTAAAACTTTTTTCCGACTCGAGATTAGCATTCGGCAAGTGGTGGGGGCGGCTCGTTAGTGCACTCCACTTCCACCGTGCTCATGCAACGACCAATTGTGAGGGTCCGGAGGCCGGGACCCGCACAGAACTTCATCGCTGGCGTGGAGCCGCTTCACCCGGTGAGTGGTATTCACTTAGCAACACAGTGAGCTGATTGTTTCATCACGTATCAGATGGACACCTTAACACTGTCCGCTTCAAACACTTTTTAAACTCTGATTTTTTCTAGTCTTTGCAGAGCCTGTTCATTCTACTTTCGGCGAAGCTATATGAAATTTATCAGTAGAGAAGCTGCGATATTAATAGCCTAGATAGGAGATATAAGAGTTTTCTCGTAATCGCAGCCAACGTGTTAAACATAGATAAATTCTTACAAACCATACTAACACTCTTCGAAGATTGGAAATTAAATATTAGTATATGTGCATGTATAATGAAAGTCTAAAAGATAGTAGTCCGGCGGCCGTGCCACCTTACCCGCGGTGAGCTGGTTAGTACTGACTGGACTGCCTGCATGTAACCATAGCATTTATTAACTACAGTACAAATTAAGATAGCTTATAAATTCCGCGTACGAAGCGATAATATTTTTTTAAAATAAATGAATAAAATAATACACATATCATTACTTGTACTACTGCACAGCAGAGGCGAGGCTGGATGGGCTTTAAGTGTTGGTGCGAGTGCGCAACCCTCACCCCCGTGCCCCTTAACGCGCGTTTGTTAGCATCTGATTAATGTCTGCGTACTGCAGTACCCGTGTAAATAAACTATATACATTTGTCTTATTGCAGTTGAAACGCAACGGCTTTGATTGGTTACACGAGAATTCGACTGCTGGCACGACGGAGCCCGCTCCGGCTGCGTGACGGTGAAACTTCGTGAGTACGGCGACGTACTGGCGGTTGTCGGCAGTACTCAGGCGCATACTGTGGAATTATAACAAATCAGAGCCTGAAAGTAAACACAACCGACCCCCGACTGTACTGACCGCGCACTACATCACATTCTCCAACTGAGAATATATTATTTATTTATAATGCTTCATCACAAAACAATAAGTACACAGGCGGACTTAATGCCATATGGCTACGATGTGGGCGTCTTCAAGAAAATAGTGAATAGGCATTTGCTTGGTTAATGCGCTTTACCATCATCGACCACATCTTCACTTAACACCAGGTGGGATCGTGGTCAAGCATTAACCTGTACATACGTAAAAAAAAAATGGCATTCTCTAAGTCAACCTTTGGGCGTTACAAGAGCAGATGCGTAGGTGCGAAAAGACAAATAGAAAGAGGAAGAAGACTGTTATATAAATTTAAATAGAAACAATTAAAATATATATAAGTACACACAATACATACATATGTACATACATACATATATTACCAGATACCGTTTATATTCTTCAAAAGGGAATCATTATTTAAACGTTTAACGTAATTATCAATTACGGCAACACGCTGCCGGCCACCGTCAACAGCACTGCGTAACTCATCTCGTGTGTGTGTGCGCTAGCGGCTCGCTGTCCCCCCCCCGCGCTTCCCACTCCTCCCCCCCGCTGCCGACCGGTGCCGGCCGGTGCCAGGCGCCGCCCCTCTCGCTCGCACTCGCCGCCCCTCTCGCTCGCCGCACGTGACGCGACGCGCCGAGAGCCTTGACTTTAGTCTACGTCCAACCGCAATATTCATGTAAAATGTCAAAACTAAACTAAACGCGGGGGACCCACGGGCACAGGAGCTAGGCATTGCTCACATTTAACATGTAACATAACGTAGCTTAAATAATAACAGAGTAACGTGTTTTTTTTTATTTGCCTTATCTATTCGTGTTTTTTTTATTTAACGTATGTATAGGTTAATGCTTGACCACGATTCCACCTGGTGTTAAGTGAAGATGTGGTCGATGATGGCATGATGATGATGTGTTTTGGGTAACGGTCTTGGCTCTTTTTATTATTTTATACCCTTTCTTTTCTATTTCCCTGTATGTACTCCCTTCATTCTACAATTTCCTTCTTACATTCATACACTTCTTGTCTTTTTATCCTTTAAAGCATCGCCGCTCATTCCGAATATCATTATTTAGACTAATTTTTCATATTTACATTTTCTTATCTAGTCCTTACTTACATTTATTAATCTAATTTGTGACTATACAATGACTATTTAACTCATTCACTGCAAAACACTCGAATACATAGGATCCGTAGTTGTGTCTCCAAATCAGGTTTGAAAAAACAGTTAACTCAATTTCCTTTTCTTTAAAAAAAAGAAACATTTATTTACAACATACAATCAATCATTTAAATGTACGTTTATAAATAAGGTTTAAAAAATAATTGGTTTATAGATGATGTATTTATGTGGCGGTGAATGTGTTAATGACTAGAATTTTTATTGCGGACTTGTCTTATTTTATTTTGTTGTCCGTTATGTTAACATTTTGCAAAATTTTACAAATATGCAGCAACTTCTGTAGTCAATAGTAATGTATTAACGCAAACAGTAAACGGTGTAAGTAAATTCGAAGCTCTCGCTGTTGTCTGGTGAGTGCAGGGGAGCGAGCCACATACCTTGTAGCATTCTTGTTATCATTCGCAGAACCGCAACCAGCACCCACCCCATGTTACGACAACATTCAGCTAAATTACTTACGCCGCTTAAAGTTGCAGTATACCGCTGGACCTCGCTGCGGTCCATTAAGTGACACGTAATTTCTTTTTGTACTGTCCGACCTCGTGTTGATTATTTTACACAATAAGTGTTCCGTGTACACGACAAAAAGTATTAAGGTCCATTTCATTGTTTCCAGCTTCCCTTCTACAGTAAGACCGGAGTCGTGTTATTAAAGAGAGTGCATATAACTTTAACGCGTCCGCATTGGATATTGGATTTGAGAATTTACATCATCAACAGATTAGTTACATCGCTGGATACATACTAAAGATTTTTTTAACGAATCTGATCTTTTCCCAGGGTCCCGCAATATGGAAATGGGTAATTCATAAGGAGCTTCCTCTCCCCCTCCTGTCCTCCCGTTCGCATAAAACCGAAGAACTTTCTTAGGAGTCATTCCCTTTGATAAGATGGAAAGTTCGCATCGTCCACGTGCCACGTCCCGAAATGAAGTGCCCGCTAAACTTTGATTTACGAGCGACCTGGTGAATAATGTCCCCTCCGGGATCGTTCAGGCGTACCTCGGAGACGGGCCCCTCGGACACGGGGACACAAACACGCAGACACATTAACGGAGTACAATTAAAATTAACTTTTTCAAAATACGCATTGTACGAAGACAAGTCTACGAGAAGTATAATTTTGGATGTAAAATTTTATTATATGTGCACAAATCAGAATGAGGTTTAAACACAAACGAATCCATTAAGCGAACAATGATCTATGTGAGCCGCTGGCAGTCGCAACATTCGCAACGGCACTTGAAGATATAACCGATAAAATACTCTCGCAGTTATCCGGCGAACTCATAAAATAACAAATCTAATAGGTTTCTACACAATTAAACGTATTTATCTATCTACTATGCCCATGTCCTGCAGTGAGCGTCTATAGGCTGATGATGATGTGTCTAATAAGCAGTAGTGATCGATAACAGACAGCCTAGACATTAAATATACAGACATATTACAAAATACGACAGTTGAGAATATTGCAAGTTTTTTGTCTATATAGAAAGGACTAATTTCGCCGTACGGGCAGCCTGGACCCCTGGCACGAAGAATGCTGAAGTGATATAAATCTCCGAGCCAGCGGATCGCTGCCGAGTTCCGGCTGCGAGTGATTAAAATATTTTACATCTACGGAAATACTTTCGAGAAGATTTAGTGGAAATATGGGTCGGAGCCGTTTCCGGTTTACATTGATTATCACACGACATAGCACCTTCTCCGTATGGTGGTACATGAGGGGAATATCATTATTATTTATTCGATGCGAAACTTCCTCAACCTACGATGATTATAGTATAATACTCTACAAGCGTGTCCAACACTGCACTTATGTTTCAGATGATATTCAGAGTTCCGAAAATCTAGAATATTCAGTTGGCCCTCAAGAATATTCAAGATTAAAATAAATTTTCGCTAAGGTCGAGTTGATCCGTTCACCTCCCTTAAAGTATAAAGCGATGCCCCTGCAATGAGACCCGTATTTTAACCGTTTAAATTATAAATCAAAAGCAGCTCCTTCTCAAAATTGGTTAAGCCGGCATGCTCGACCTACATAATTAGCTCAGTTAATCTCATTTCGAGCAGCTCGGCCCAATTTGTTCTGTTCGTTAGGAGTTCATTGTTGAAATTCATTAGTTTACGGGTAACATTATACCGGAGCTCTCCTCTACCTTTACTTAATTAAAACAGTAGTTTGGAGATCATGATTCAAAGGGTTTCTCGGTTGACATTGCACATGGAGATGTTCAGCGTGCATGGGTTTGGTTCCGGTGCTTGATACATTAGCAGTATGGTAGTGAGTATAGAATGAGAATTTGTAATAATTGAAGTATAAGGGAGACGGTGCCTCGCTTCGGAACTAATTAACTTTGTACGAACATGTCGTTTCTATGTAAGGGTTGCTACTGAGAATGCAATACTGAGAGAAAAACAATTGGTCCGAAAATCATAAATGCAGTAAATCATTGTTCTTTAAACTAAAATAACACACGTTTAGTGTCTATTGAATTCAACGAAACAACAATTAAGTGTTAAGATTAATTTTGTTAGAACAGACTGTTGAGGGCAACACAAAGACCGTCATTGTGATATTTGAGGTGAACTTTCCAACAATTTCGGTGGAATGAACAAAAAATACGTAGCTGTGGTGCTGCGGGTCGGGGTGGGCCGGCGGAGGTGTTAACGAGTGCTCGGAGCCGCTGTTTAATTAAGTTAGGTGACTTAACGAAACAATTATATTCTTTCCAAAGTCGTTAATTTTCCCCAACTTGACGCCGGGAACAAAAAGCCCCGGAAATATTGATTCGCGAACACTTCCCGCCCCTCTCGCAACAACTACTGGGACCCGCCACCACGCGTAAAGCACACGACAAACGAAAGTATATTCATACAACGTGTTAAAATTTTATCACACACGGTGTTAGAAGATAGTATGTGAGTATACTTTGTTGTGCCATCCCGTGCCGTCTCGTGCCGTCTCGTGCTGTCTCGTGCTGCGTCGGTGAGGCGACGCGCGGCCGCAGCACAGTGAAAGTGTTCCCACGAGCGCCGGCGACCCGCTTGCGACACAGCGCCTCTCACAATTCATAAGCGGAAGCGTGCGAAATATAGTTTCAGCATCGCAAGACTTGTGAGATATACTAGTGAACTTTTTGGTTTAACTATTTCTTTTAAAAACACCAACTGACGGAAGCAGAGACAAACTACGTCAAGTTGAACGTAACGACGTTCAGCTTATTTGTTTTAATATGACCATGGACAGTTTTTTATGATCTTTTACAGTTTAATGACCATTTTTGTTTTATATTCTTTTTCAGTTTATATTGATAATGAAATAACAACGCCAGGCTGAAATTATGATAATTCATCAGAGAGAGATAGTTGGGAGAGGGTGTGTGAGGAATTTGAATGATGCAGTCACTGCCACCTCCTCACCAGGCGGACGCTCGCGCTGGTCTCCCGCGCACTTCAAATAATGCACCCATTAAGGCTACTTTTCGAAATTGTCTCCTTCACTTAAGTTTAATGCGCTGTATGGTCGCACGGGGGGCCCACACAGCTCCCATTCGCAATTCACGGCCAACTTCCGGCGATGAATTTTTAAAATTGCGACAAATTTAGTTCGAAAACAATTTGAAAAGAGAAAGTTTGAACAAGTCGCATATTTAAGTTGAACGCGGTGGGGGGAGATCACTAGCGGTATAAAAAAGTTTGTAGTTATCTATAAACCTTCTACGAAATATTTGTGTATATGATAAGTAACAGACCCGTGTTACAGGTCATCAGGTCTCCAACTCTCGACCTTCTCTTCCTACAGCAGTTGTTATTTCACATTCTCGTTGTGACCTATAATGTTCGCAACACTGTCATCTAATGCAAGCCTGACCATGTGCGTGGCTGCGTTTGCAAAGCTTTCGCTTAAACATTGAGGTTTCGATGAATATTCATAATATAACGTCGCTCGCACGAATAAGGCATTGCTTATGAATAATTAGGACAATGTGTACATTTAAATGGAAGAAGTAAACGGCGAAACAGCAACTGGAGCAGATTTAAAACTTCAAATATATTTTATTCTGGTAAGTTCATGTTTACTTCTGGATTCAGCAAACTGCGGCTCTTTGGTTGCACACATTTATTTATATCACCCAATAACATATTGTTTGTAAAGGTCGTTTTGCGTCCTGTCATATATTGTCAGTACGGTATTTATGATCCAATATCGAGAGGTATCCACTCTACACCACGCGGCACGGCACTCCACGATACAGCACGACACGCGATATACAGTGTAATATAAACTATCGGTAACATTCGGCAATGAATTTCCCTTTATTATATTCCTTTACAATAATATCCTCACGAGCGTTTTGTATCAAGAGTAAAGTACTATCGAGAGAGAGAAGAGTAACTGAACAAGCGGTGAGCCTGTTCAGTTTCTATCTATAGGGTTTAAAGACTCCACTGGATCCGGCTAAGCATGCTACATGAACCCCTGCACACGGCACAGCTTTATATTTTTTCATACAGGCAGAATCAGGGGTACTTACATGCTTTCCTCTCTTGTTCTCAATACTTTGCATTATATTCTCCTCCCTCAATCGTCTCCATTTATTATTGGTTCTTTCTATCAACTTCTCATCTTCCTAAAACGCGACTCCTCAAAGCCGTTCAAACATTTTAATACCAGCTCACGAGACCTTGTGCCGTGTTCCAGCGACCAGCTCCACCGCGTGCGAATGTCTGAAATCTAGTTACCGGACGTACGGTTTTATTTCCGCCGCTCACAAATCGACGAGCGGTATAATTGCATTAGTTACTGCACTCTGCACGTTGCAGGTGCAGATGGGAAATTTGCAACTTGCAATAACGCGGTACATATCTCTTTCGGTTCGCGTATATCACGATCACACCGCGCAGTTCGTACACACTACGGTCAAGCGGAGGAGGCAAGTGGGCGAGGACCTCCTGTCACGGCGCTGGTCACCATCACTACTCCCTCACTGCCTATAAACTAATTGATTAATGATTCACTTGTAACATAACATTGTAAATTAATGGACCTGGTCTCCGTGAAGATCAGGTTTTTACAATCCTTTAAGAAGATGAATATCAACAGCAGACGCAACACAATTCTCTAAACGTGCACTTGTGTTACAGTTAAGTCTCCAGAGACCAGACCCGGACATGGTCTACTTTATATTTATCTAGATATTGATTTTATGTATTAACTGTAGAGTGGTGGCCGCGTAAGGTACATATAATGTTGGAAGGCTTCCACTGAATCTGGTGAAGGGAAACCGTTGGATGGAGATAGGAGTGGAAATCTTTGGGGTAGGTCGATGTTCAGCAGTGGGCGTTTATCGGCTGATGATGACGATTATGATTAACTATGCTTCGTTACTTTATTTATATGAGATCTGTACGTTACATTTTTTTTTTTTTTATTTTGATATGCTTTTTTATTCCTCGGACTATTGTCGGAGACCTTGTTTGCTTATCATATACTTG